>JAUEKX010325176.1:0-20785 GCA_031834005.1 Dendronotus venustus
AAATATTGGTTTTCAAAGTTCAGCGGATCCATTAAGAATGAGACCCTCATTGCCTAGGACGCAACATGCCGACTACATATCTATCAGGGGGGATCCGGGTCATAATTCCGTAGGATGATCAGCCGGCGGAATAGTCATCCAGCCGGCGAAAATAAGTTAACCAGCCGGCGGAAATGGGCTATCTCGCTGGTGTAGACTATATCATTGGCCTCCTCCTCTACGTTCAGATGTTGCTAAAGCAATAATGACGTAATGGTAACTACGCTTCTCGTTTGCTTTTTCATGCATCGTGTAGACATTCCCTAATTCTATAGTCTAGACAGACCTTTATAAAAGTCGAGTGATCATTTTACTTTGGGAGAGACGCAGACAAGAGAGAAAAAAAGACAGATCAAAATGCCAAACATGAATGGTATATAAAGAAAAATACAGATCAACAGATTAACAACGTCCGAATGCATGTGTAGGTTTGAATTTAAGCAACATTATATTTTCAAAATATATATACTACTACTTGCTGTGAAACCAAGTATGTATGTATATATATATATATATGTATATATATTGGTTTCTGGTTTTATATCTTATCTACCTTGGATATCCAATTTACTAAAATAATAGATCTTTTGATATTTTAAAAATTTGTAGGAGAATTTTTAATTTCTCTTTAGGAACCATCAACTCAACATTTTTGTTTCCAGTTTTAATCTGTTAAGCTTTTTACCACCTCTTTACCAGCTGTAAAATCTGGTTTCAAGATTTTAAAATAAAGACCAATTAAAGGGATCCTGACAATTTTCAGATGGCGATATACTATATATATATATATACAAATTGAGTAAACCTAAAAATATTTTCTGACAACATAGATGGCTCCGCAGATGACGTAGTTTGTTGTCATTTCCATTCCCTCAGAAAATGGCAGTCAAAGAAATTGGTAAACAGAAGCGAAAGTGCTTGAAAACAGTTGAAATCTCTTCTGCTGACATCCCAAACAAGAATATATTTGCTTCAATAACATGTTTGATAATTTCCTATATTCAATAGCAAAAAAACTGATTTATAGCTTTGAATTTGGCTCTTTTAGGCTATCCAGTTTGCCCACAGTCTTTTATTGAGCACTTGAAATTAGTTTATCAAATACACCAAGTATGGTTTACCAAACTAATATCCGTTCAAAAGTGTTTTAATGAAGCGCTATTAAGACAACAAACTGGAAAAATTATGATTTTGAGTGCCTTTATTGTTAAAATAACATTCCGTTATACTTTTTAAAACGGGAAGTGTGATTGTCTCTTTGATAATTTCCAAATAATTTTTTAACCACGAGTTTATCCGAAAAATGTCTTACTATTACAAATGACTAAACTAAGAAGATAAAATACATAAGATTAAGAAATATTATATAGGTTTTTTTTACTTTTTTAAACGTTTACCCCTTACAACTGTTTCTCTTACTAAATGCACTAGCGAACGAGAATTATTGACTGCCGTTTATTCGCGCATGCACATTGCTCACGGCAAAACTTAAACATTAGGATCCCTCTATAGATAATTAATCTTTGACTTGAATTTTTTGTCCTTAAAGAGGGTATTAAGCTTTTCTAAAAAACTTAATTTTAAAAAGTCTCATCTGAGCACATCTATCTAAAGGTAGTTTTGAAAATAAATGATTGGGCAACGAGAAAATTATTTCTATATTGAAGCTCCTAGAAGGGCCTAAGTGGTATTTTATAGGCTGTTTTTTATCTTTTTCCTTTTATATAGTAAGATGATTACTAGGTGAATACAAGAACATCATAGTCTATCAATAAACTTCTTTTTTGCCACAACTATTTGCCCTCTGAGTCAGGAGTCATTGAAAAGATGTAAGATTTCTATAATGCAATAGTATATATAACCTTTTACAAGTTTGCTATTAAATAAAAACAAAGGATATTGTGTGTAAAATATACTCCCTAAGGTATCCTACAAAAAAGAAATGATTTAAAACAAAAGACTCATGTTCATGCTGATTACTTGTTTATTTAGACTAGGCTTGAGCCATTGTAATGTTGCTTTCACTAATAAACTCCTGATGAAGACATAGGTATGTCGAAACATGTCGATAAAATATATCGTAATTTTTTTGAAAATAATTTCAAATTTAGTGCTTCTAAGAAGTTTTGGTAAAAGCAATAGTAATGAAGAGAGTTCCCATAATTTTTTTCATTAACCAAAAAACATAAGTTGAGTTGATGTTAACATTCTGACTATTTTTAGCACTAGTGTTCTTGCACCATAATTGTGTTGGTAATCTCCAATTTATGATATTCAGGGAGTCTTCAAAAATTTGCATAATAATGTTGAATATCAGTGAACCCCAAACACAAATTACATATTTTTGTAATATTTAATTTTTGTTTTACTTCACTTTTTTATGGTAGCTTAGTTGATTGGCTTAAAATTTTTGGTCAATTAAATGTTAGTGCAGATGCACGATTTTTAAGGGGATTCTGCCATGGAAAATGATATTTAAATATTTTATAAAAGGTTCTTATAGTTTTCCAAAATCTGTTTTACTTTTTGAGACATATCTGCTGTCAAATTCACAATTTTGCACCACTTTTCCATCACAGCTGCCATTTTGTAAATTAATTTCTGACCCAATTCTTATATATATGGTGTATGGATCTATTATTTTGGTTTAGCAACCTTAGATAAAAGATTCAAAACTTCAAAGCTTTTTTTTTGTACACTATTTCAAGTGATTTTTTCTTAGTGGGGGTAATTTTTCTGACAGAAATCTTTAGTTGGTTAATCCAAAGAATAACTAACAGTAATTTTACACACTTCCTTAGTTTCTTTCTTGAGCCTAGATTTTGTAGCAAAAAAAAGTAGATTTTCAAGAAATTTGTTTAGATCTATTACCAATTTAAAAAAACTAAACACACATGTGTAATTAAATTAAATATCATGTACCCTAGAGTGTTTAATATTGTTACCTAGATTTTTGTGAATGAAAATGGTTTTAATGGTTTTAATTTGTTAAAATTTGTAACAAACTGGTTATGTTAGAAGGTGATTATGGTAAAATTGTCTGCTGGAATGACAAGCTATATATATAATATATACTTAATTTTGACAAAGCCTTGTATATCATTTTCAGCAACAACAGCTAATATTTTAAATATTGCCGCAAATTGGATCCTATATTACATGCTTTATGACTGTAATAAGATATATCAATATACTTAATATTATTTGTTGCTGGATTTTTGAATGACACTTTTTGACAATAACAAAAAATATATAACGATATGTAAATCTTTGCTCACTTGGAAAGGTTTAATTGAAATAAATTATAATTTTAACAGAGAAAGTGCCAGAATATCGATGTTTGTTAAGCAGATTTAACCTATGCATGCCAAAAAATACATCCACACATTGAGAGTTAAATTCTAAATGATAAATTTCTGTTTGCAAACATGAGTGCCAATCATTGCTTTTAACTAAATTTGGTTTTTCTTTCTTTACCGTAGTTTTCTCTATGTAATGATGCTATTTATGACAACATATATATCCACTGTTGTGTAGCATGATTTGTTAATATCCACAATGTTTTGATGCTATTCAATTTGATATAACCCATTATTACATGATAATAAAATACGTGGTAGTAAGTTTTCCATTGGCATTCAACAAATTAAAATGTTATTACCTTGATTGTGGTAGTAAATACCTAGCTAATAAGATTTGCAATTAAATATGTCATTTAATGTTTGCATTAAATTGTCATTATCAAAACAACAAAATTTGTAGGAGAAAAATAAGCAATTACCATTAAATGAAAACATTTGGTGTATGAGATCTTATCAATTATAACGTTTGTGTTTGTTTCATCCAAATTTTTGGCCAACATACATACTGTTTTATATATATATATAATACAATTACTGCAGTACATTTTAAGCTGGGTAAGGAATTGACAATGGATAATTTGGACTTCCTTTATAGTGAGGTTTCTTCTAGTTGTTATTCTCTTTTTTTAATAACTGGTTTATGTAAGTATGCATATTAATGCGTGGTATTGTTATTGTTACTTATTGAATTATATTTATAGAGATACTGATTTATTCAAGTTTTCATAGTGTTTACTTGCTGTTTATGTTTATCAAAACCCAAGTTCTTTTTGTGTAAATATCTTAGTGTTTTTCTGTTCTTAACTAAAATTTCTCGCATTTTTTATATTTGTTTTGTTTGAAAGTAATCAAATTTGTTGATCATCTGAAAATCGGTTGACAATACATTGTTCAATCAGTGATAATTTTTGAATCATGTAAAAAAAACAACCTTTATCTTACGTGCATTTTTGTTATCAGCAGTGAGTAAGAAAAATGTGCTATCCCGTGGAAATAACTTGTAAATTTCAATCTAGTTTCTCAATAGTATATCGATTAAAATCGTGGTTATGAATCTTTTTATTCGTTCAGTTTATGATCTTTACTGTGTTGCGTTCTATTGTGATTATGTTTACTTTACACGACAATATTTTTAAGTGAACTTAACTGTTTTCTAATATCTCAGCTTCGATACTAAAATTTTTGATTGAAGTAATATACAGTGAAACGTTTTATCGTTTTAATGTAAATATTTACCAAGGTTAAACACTTTAAACCTTTCTTTTAATTAATTGTTTATACTTTCGAAATATCTTCCAGTAAAAATGCCAACCAGTAGTAAACCAACAAGTGCGATCGAAAGAAAGCTACAAAGTAAAAATGGAGTCAGTGTTAAAAGAGCAAAGTCGTTTAGTTCAACTAGTGCTCCCAACTCTCCAAGTGCATTGCGCAGAAATAAACAACCTACACTTGAACCCAGGTATGATTGTTATGAGTTTTGTATAAGATGAAAATATTGCATTAAATTTACCACACAGAAAAACAATAAAAGAAACAGGTTCTTGTTGATTATTGTTTGAATAGATATAATTATTATTTTAGGTTAAACAAATCAGCCCACTTGCTGATGGAAGCGAAGCGTTTAGCAAAGGAGCTTGAAGAACGCAAGAAAAAAGGGAATCCTATTCTTAGACCTCAATCGGCCAAAACAATGAACTTAGGTGGTAAGGTCTTTTCTTTTAATTCACATATTTTAGTAAGGTTTTGATGGCTGATGGCTGATGGCTGATGACTATGTAAATATTAATAAAAACAAATTCTGTATATATTGCTATTATAACTTGGTATGTTCTTTAATGATTTGTATTAGTTTCGAGGTTTCGGACAGGATCAGGAAGTAATGGTATGAAGAAACTGAGTACAACGGATAATCTTCTTCGTGGGCATTTACCTGGTATGTATTAATATTTACAATGTATTCTACTAATAATTTCATTTCACTTGATAAATATTTCAATTCACTATATTGCATATTTGTACGCTACATTATGACTGCACATTAATTGAATGGTTGACCTTTATTTGATTGACATCTACTAAACTTTTTAATCTTTTTATATTAGTAATAAGTAATTCTTAAATTAACTGTTAAATAACGTAATAACTAAAGTAAATATAAATACTGCTAATACTACTAACAATACTACACAATTTTTATTTTATAAGCAACTGAACTGGTTTTAAAAAAATGTTAAGAGAGAACGAATATAAGCATAAACAACCCAAAATAATTTTATGTCTCACTAAAAATAATGAAACATTTTTTCAAGGCAAAGAAACAAAATACGTAAAAAGCTTGCATGTCTTATAAGGTTGCTTTTTAAAGTAATACTAAATGAAAGATGTAAAAATTTACTTTGAAGATAGGAATATATTTGAAGTGATATTTTATTAATTTTGTTTCTTAATACGAACTTTCTTGTGTTAGAGTTTACATAAATAGATTAAATAATAGATAAAAATAGATTAAAGAATGACTGTTTTTCTCATTTTTCCTTATATATATGATCCTTATATATATAAATACAAAAGTGAATCGAATAAATTAAGCAACCTTAGATTTAGATATTGGCCGAATTATAAGCAATTTGAGACCTGACCAAAATCCTCAGTTGCTTATAAAAAGATAATCATGTATTTTGTATACACTAATATTTTACCAAATAATTAAATTAATTATAATTTTTCAAATGGTAACTACATTCTATTGGTATGCACCCTCTCCTTAAACTCCTTTTCTTGAAAACAGTTGTCTCAAAGAAACTTCTCCGGCGGAGAGCAAAATCTCAACATTGCCGAACTCCTGCTGAGAGTATAGAGAAAGAAGAAGGGGATATTTCTCCTGAAGGTATGTTGCCACAACTAAACCGTCATAAAAGATTGTTCTATGTAACTTATCTAGCTAATATAATGTAAAGTATGTAAAACATTTAAAACTAATTTTCGCACTATTGCACCGCAAATTTATTTAATATCGATGACTTACTACAGATGACAAAAACATGTTTACATATGTCTTAATTACTCTTAATATTGTGTTAAATGCTGTATCGCTGTAACAAAGTAAGAATTTGCCTAGAAAATAGCACCTCGGCCTTGAATTGGCGAATATTAGGTAGTACAAAAATAGATGTAAATCACTAGCTATAGTGAAAAATATAAATTTTCTTTTCAGCTTCTTTTGATGGACGATTAACACCTCTTCGAACATCAGGACGTAAACGAGGTTGTGTTGTACCAGCTACCAGTAAAACATGTTTTCAATGTGAAAAATCTCTTAAGTCAGGTTTCTCCTCCGAAGTAAGTTTATATATACATATATCGAGAAAAAAGAAAGAAAAATGTACTTGTTTTTATTCCATTTTTCCGGTTTTTAATAAAGTTTGTTTATCTTCTTTCTCAACAACCTAATATGATAGATAATGCTATTGTTTTCTGTAGCATGGTGGCTTGTTGTATTGCAACGTTCCATGTTATTCAAGTTTGTTCAGTTCGTTACGAGAAGATGACGATCAAATGGATGGTTGTTCAACTCTATGTGATGAACAAAAAGAGTTCCGAGCAAGTCTTATCTCAAAACTTCGAGTGTACAATACTTATTACTCGGGAAGACCTTGTCAAATTTCATGTCGAGAGGTAATGCATATTAAGTCGTATTATCTCGTTTGAATTAAAAATTTTATGAAACATTATTAGTTCTTCTTCTGTGTTTTCCCCTGGGAAATAAGTCGTATTTTAGACAACAGTTATTTTTGGTCACATGTATTAATTTTATAACCAAAAGTGCAAGTGCTGATTAGTGCGATTTTATAAGGATTACAAAATGTACATATCTTATTTGTGTAATAGATAAATGATAAGTTTGTGTTGGAAGGTGTTATTAAAGTCTACTGGGGATTACGTTCTCCTGTAACGTTAGCAGATAGTGAAGTATCGCATTACTGGAAACATTTCCAACCTGATGATGGTACAAGGAGAAGTGATAATACAGAAAACATTCCACCAAAGGTATCCTTTTGGTTATTACATCTATCATTTACACCGGATTAGTTCTTCTTCAGCTTACTGCTTTTTGAGATAGTTTAAAAATTCTGCTAAATATTTTGTAAGAGCTATTACCGTAAATGGTTAAAATGTAAATATTTACGTATTACTTTATTCATCATTACGTGTTTGCGTTATCAATTTTCTATTACAAGGTGATTAAGAGAAACAACTAAGTAAATTTTCTTGATATAAAAATGCAGTAATGGTAATATCATTTGAACAGATAAACAAAGAGAATGGGGTAAAAGCTCATAGAAAAGAAATTCTCTAACAATATATTAAATTGTTTAAGAAACTAAATAAGTTGTATTTATTTTTGTGCAGTCATTTCGTGTATCATCAGCAGGACATAAACATGATAACAAATATAAATACAAAAGGAAAGAAACTAATGGATCGTCTTCAACTGCAGATTTACCAAAGAGACGACTTGGTTGTTCTGTTTGTAACAGCGAACTACATACAGAGGTTAGTAAGTTCCGTCATCTTTGTTCTATCACATAAACGAGTAAAAGAGAGCAGTTTCTTGTGTTTATTTGTTTCATCTTTTTTTAATGCTACTTTTAAAAATCGTTATGCTTGAAAAAACTTCACTTGAGATTATCTTAATTTAAAACGTTCTACGAATATGCATAAAAATTCGGTTATTCAATAGAGAATAGATACAATACAGATCACAACACTACTGGCCAAAATATCAAGAAACTGTCGCGAAATTTTGTCATTTCGAAATTTAAAGTTAGTTCTGAAATGTTTTTATTTCTTTATATAAACAGTAAGTAGCACCTAACAACAATAAAAAAACGCAGTATTATAAAGACAGAAAAGTTAACAAAGTTAGCTACCTATCTGTCCATTAGCATTCGTTTTAAGTAGTTTTCACACTACAAGTTATCAATTAAATTCTAAGTAACTTTACAAATTTTTGTTTTTTAAGAATTTCCTTGAATTTTTGCACGTAACTTTACGTCGGTTAAGGTATGCCGGATTTGAGTTTTAGTTCTTTAAAATATTTAAAGGTGCACTTCTTTCATAGAGTACGACCACATTCATACCTCCATACGGAACACCAACTACATTACGACTTACCAATCACGTGACTGTCCCTGTTGTTATTGATATGTTGTTAAAAAAGTTTCAGGTGCAGTTTTTACTGATATTTTGTTATTTATGGATTATCTATTTTTTATTTTTGTTAGTTTAATTCTATACATAATCCGAAATCTTATCAATAAGGCTATTTATCCTTTCTGAGTAAAAATTTAATTCTTGCAAACGACAACTCTTCTTTCTATTAGATTTCTGCTTAAAATGTAAAAATTGAGTAAAAGTGAGAATGTTAAATCTTTAAAATGAACAGCGAAGGAACATAATAATATTTCTCTTAGGAAATCTCTGCACAACATGTAGATCACTTTCTCTAATAATATTGTTTATTGTTATTTAGATACGAGATAATCGAAAACGTTTCAGTTTGTTTACTGTATACGAAAGTGGAGGTAATATCATCCTTTTTTTCAAACAACATTGATTTATCTAATCATATCACATACTTTGGGTGTACAAACTTTCACGTGGAAAAAATGTGCGAAAGTTTGTCCAATCGTATGCCATATAACTTATTATTCATAAACTCTTCTTTGTTTATGTATAGGTCAAAGAAGATTAAGGAACGATGCGTACCCGCTGTTAACCAGGCTGAATCTCGGACCTTGTGAGGTAGAACAACAGTTTCTTTCAAACCACTCCTCCTTTTTTCTTTTTTTTTACTCAAATGTTTAAGATAAGATTTGCCTGCATGTTTGTTCATTATCATAATCGTTGACATGTTGATGTGTTCTAGGATGTGGCTAAACTATTCATAATGGATGCTGCTGATCAATGTGAAATTACGCTAGAGGTACATATACTGTTCTCTCTTACCTTGTTTTGTATTTATGAAAAACGTGAATATAGTCCTGTTTTGTAAACTTAAAATTCTATTTAAAATGGTTGCGATATTCTGAATATGTCTGCAATTCCTGTAACATTCAAATGTAAACATTCCACTATTCTCTTCCAGGTAGCACAATACATTAACTTCAACACTAATGTTTTGGAGACGTTTATACAGAAGTTTCACGAAGAAGAAGAACGTGAAGTTGACAGAATAAAAGAAAAGTAAGCATTTAATCTTTAAATGGGCACATTTCTTTGGAACTTTTCTGATTAAGACTACATTATTTACACTATGTTAAACTCGAAATAAACTCTAATAAACAATAACAAGACCAAGAAAGAGAACTGGACAGATATTTTGTTTGTGTTTAATTTCACATGGTTATCGTAAGCTCTGTTTCGCTGTACTGACTGCTATTCGCTGTGTACCAACACTCTTAACTTAGAAAGATAGCGTAGTTAATACTTTTTATGGCTTTTATTTAAATATTTTCTGAAAAGAACAACGTTAGGCTTTTTTATTCTTGGAACTACCTGACGTTTTCCCTTAACCCTATCCAAACTATCTGACTGCCGTGCAACGTTGCAGGAGCGCAAACTTTACGAGTATGATTAAATTATTACTTTGAATAACTCTGCCAAGTTTTAAACGATTTCGTCAATTCCTTGTCTCTCGACAAAAAAACTGATTTTAGGCTTCTAAGAAACACAAAGAAAAGAAAAGTCCCCCACCGCATAAATGAAAGGGTTTATCATATACTCTCATAAAAAATCCTTAGTAAAAGCTGTGCATCTGAAAAGTCTTTGAATCATTCGTTCAGTATAATCAGTTTTGGGGAGCTCGTAATCAAAACATTTTTACAATATTTGCAAAAATGCATTCTAATGACAAAAAAAAAGTTTCAAATGTCATATAGTTATCATAATTTGATAATTAATATTGTCCATCATTTCGGTGTTCTTCTAATAATCCAAATTATAAATGTCTGTTAGTCTAGCATTCCTGTTAATAAACACTGCTCTTTTATAGGTATAATGATTACAAAGAACTTTTGAGGAAAAGAATCTTTGATTTTGAACGGAACAACAATTGTCTTGGAAAAGGAGAATGATGAGCCGAAATACTCAGCAACAACAAAAAAGAAAAAAAATGTGTATGACTGCACTTCAAATTTGTTTGTATGTATTATATAGGCGTGTGGTATCTGAAATTTGTTATATATTTTTTTATAAATTTATCTTTTCTTTGGGTTTGTTAGTCAATGCATAGCCTTTTGTTGTAAAAGTGTGTATTGCTCATTATCACCAGTGTAAAAGAAATACCTATAATTACTGAACCGTCAAGTAAACCAAAAATATTTGAATAAGTTTTTCGATGCTGGTGTTTATTTACTTTATGGTAGAGTTGAGTTGATAGACAACTTTTCAATCATTGTATTCTTTTCAATTTTATTTTTATCCTACATGTGAATATTTTTGTTTTTAGTTCTATTTACATGATCTTTTACACTAGTTTTTCTTTTGGCTAACGAAGATATATTTTTAAAACATTTTTTGAAGAATTGTCAAGGTGACAATAATTTTATCAAATATTTTATTCAGTTATGCATTATAAAGGATATTATACTCGGAACAACAATTTTAAGAACAGGGAGAAATATTTTAAAGAAAAGGAAAGGAGGATTGATAACTTCGTAAGCAATATATTTTACAAATGAAGAAAATTTTATTAATGAATATAAATAAGAAGTAAGAGATTTATTCAAATATATTTTCCAAGTATTATTGCTTTTTTATAATTTGTTGAAAATAAAACAACTTTTTGGATATCATGTGTGATCGATGTGTATTATTCTGCTATGCTATTTAGGAAATCGCCTATGTACGCGTATACTCTTTTGTGCTTAATTTAAGTGCAACTTTCATTTCAACCCTAAAAATTAGTTCTACTTTTGCTGGAAGAGCTGGAATCTTAAATCCTAGGAATAACAAATCTTTTTCAATTAATTGAATTAATTTTAACGATAAGACATAATTATAAAGGTTGCATGTAATACCAGTTGCTAATTGATTAAGTCGGTTTCCGTTTTGCAATTCTTTATTTTTAGTTAAAAAATATAAATGTGTAACAAAGTGAACCAAGATCTTACTTCCAAGTTGTTCTGCTTCTCGTGTTCATAATATAAAATCTTTCACTTTAACATTCTTGAGATTTATAAACTGTTATTCTGCGCAATCCTTTGAAAGTTGACTGAACCAAAGGAAAGTAGAAGAAAAAAATAGGGGACTGAAAAACAAGTACATTTCAATCGAAGGAATAACATCTTTTTCACCCTGGAAAGGCTGGAAAAAGATTGATTTTTAACCAAAGGCTAGAATTCTTTCTTCTGGTAGGCGTGGTCATCCTGTTTTAAGAATGTTAATTAAAGTTATTAACGATATTAATAAAATTTCATAAAATTCTTTTTGTTCAGCACATCCATTCATAGTATCTAAATTAGCGCTTTAGCAGTGTTATATGTGTAGTACTCCTAAATTGCATAATTTAAATGAAAGCAGTAAATTCAGTATGCTTTTCTTTGTGTGTCCTCCTCTCATCAAATGTCTAGTTGTGTCAAAAAACATATCGTATTCTCTCTAATTAGCGTCCCTCCAATAAGCGGCCTTGTGAAATTAATTCATTTGAATTTAATAAGCATCCCGGCGGTAATTAAAATATAGACGAAAAACGATAAATATATAAAAAATTGAAACGAAAGACTTTATTTTTAAAACATCTAAATGGTAGTTCTTTGCAAGTAGAGATGTGGTCGAGTGGTTAAGGCACTCGACCCGTAACCTGCTGGTCAGGGGTTCGAGTCCACCACCGATCACAGTTGCGAGGATAACCTCTCGTTGCTAATTGCCATAGGTTTCCGTTGTAGGTGTTGCCTAACGAAGGCAGGACTCTCATTGATAACAGTCTGATTAGTACTAAAGAGATCATCCTGGGTAAAAATTCATAAATAATAATAATAAGCATAATTTATTCGGTTGTTTAGAAAAAAGTTCCTTTCTTAATTTCTGGAATTTTTTGTATTCATATCATATGTTTTGCATGCTTTCAATACTTTTTTATAAGCACCCCTCTCCCAGTTAGCACCCCTCTTAAGCCCCCCCCCCAAATTTTTTTTTGCCTGAAAAAAGTCCGCATTTATTAATCTTTAAAGTTTTTGAAAGAATATTTTCTTTAGGAATTTTGCTTGTATTTAGAGATATAAAGATGTTAGTGCAACAGTATCATGAAAATACATATATGTCATATTTTGTATTTATTTCTTCGTTCTAATACTTATTCTTCGTAAAATTAGCTAAAAAGCTTAGCTTTTTTTTCGATTTCGAAAATTATCGCTTTCCCCCCCCCCCCCCCCAGGATTGTAAATTAGCTAAATATCAGGATTGTAAATTAATTTTTTTCCAGGCCGGAGCGCGCCTCGCTCTCACTGCCGTCGTCTTGTGCGTTACTGCTCTAAAACGATCTACCTTCAGGTAAGAAAGACTGGAGCGAGGTTGTTAAATTTTAGATTTTCGTCGTACAAACATGGCATTCTTTTCCAATCGGTGTGTGAAGCCATGAGGTTCGTACTGAATTCGCCTATTTAAAGTTCAATGTGTTTCGTTTTTTTAAGCTTTAATATTTGGTGTGCTAACATCATCCATTTATAGCAATATGAGGGATAGTAAAATATTGAAGATTGTTCTTAATTGTTTTGTTTTAGTACCTTGAGGCTCCAGAAACGCTTGGCTGCTAGCGTCCTCAAATGTGGCAAGAAGAAAATTTGGCTCGATCCTAATGAGTCTACTGAGATTGCTAATGCCAATTCTCGTCAAAATGTCCGTAAACTTATAAAGGATGGTTTGATCATAAAAAAACCACAAGTTGTCCATAGTAGAGCAAGAACCAGAACAAACTTAGAAGCTAAAAGGAAAGGAAGACATAAGGGTTATGGTAAACGTCATGGTACAGCTAATGCACGTATGCCAGAAAAAGTTATTTGGATGAACAGAATGAGAGTTTTAAGAAGATTATTGAGAAAATATCGAGAGCAGAAGAAAATTGATCAACATTTGTAAGTATATATAGTTTTGGATATTACAAATATTTCATCACCACTTAGGAGACATTCATTTTTGTATTTCTTAGAATCATTTGGATGCTAAGGTACTTCTTTAAAATCTATGTTTTAGAGTTGAATCTTTAACATCATTGTTATCTACCCAACCATTAGTATTCAAATAATGCTTAAAAATACAAAAATTGGTGTGACCTCTTATATATGTTAGAACATAAGCTTGCATATATACCAATAAGAGAACAAAAAATATATTATACTGTACAGTGTTGAAAATTTTCCCTCCAGTATGTAAGTAGAAAATAAAAAAAAAAACACTTCTTAAAAATAAAGAAATTTTTTATGTAGACATTGTTTCACTACATACATTTTCTTTCAAGTGCCAAAAGTAAAGATTAACAAAATAATAATAAAATGCAAAAGTCTTGATGATGAAAAATATGAAAAGAAAAACAAATTATTGAATAGTTGAAATTGACATTTTTTTATTCCAGGAAGCTTTCACAAAGTGATATTCAGGAAAAGTTACTTTAACTTAGTCTAAATGCGAACATACTCAATAGGATAACCCCCTCCCATAATTTTATGAATGATAATTCAGGCTCTTCTATTATTGACCCTCGAAAACTCCCACATTTACAAAAAAGATAAATTTATTCCATGTAGTTGCTTAAAGCAAACAATAAATGATGATCTAAAAATTTAACTTAATGTTAAATGCAAGTTTTGCTAATGTCAATGTCAGTCATTATATTAGACAATATATTTCTTGTACAAATAATTCAACTCTGGATTTATCAGTCAAATAAAATATCTTGCAAAAGGGTTGATTCAAATATGATTATTTGCACTTACCTATCACAATTAACATACCTTATCCAGGTTTGAGGCAAACTCTCTAGTTTGCTAGTAGAATAAGTTCTAAAATAGGACATTATGTTTAATAACATTTTATCACTGAAACACATTTGGAAAAATAAATATACAATGCATCCTAAATTTAGTTTGCAAATATTATGCTGTCTTTAAAGTTTTGAATAAACATGATCTTCAATTATTTTAGTGATACTCTCACTCACCTACATGACTATTAAACATACCACTCGTAACCTTTTTTTGAAGGCTAGGCTATTTAAGTTAAATAGATAAATAGTAAAGTTTGATTAAATATCAATGACTTAATAGACTGGAATAAATTTCAAACACATTAAATTAGATGGACCTTGTTTCTCTCAGACTCTCATTAATTAAATAAGATGAGTCGCCACCTTGAAATCTAATAATTTTATTAATCCTTTGAGTGCCAAGCTCAAGCATGTTTGTTTTCAAAATGATTCCTAAATTTGCTAAACACGAATATGTTCATTTTAAAAACTCATTTAGTTTATTTAAGCATATTTCAAAAAGTCACTTGTGTTGTCAGTTAAAAAAGATACAGGCAAGCCAAAAATGTTCGTGTTTGGCAAGGGAAATTTTCTTCTGTAAACTAACATTTTCGTGATTGGCAAATTAGGATAGTATCGTATTTTCTTCCTAGTTACAGAAAAGCTTTATTAATTTCATCGCTGACACACAAAGGGTTAATAAGCTTTCATAAACAAATAATCAAACAAGTAATAAAAAAAAGTAAGAATAAATAAATGTTAGTCATGTTAGTACCTTAAGGGAAGAAATTTTTGCGGAATTAAATTTAGTCAAAATAGCCCATCCGCAAAATCTAACATTTTTTTATATTCCACTGTTTAGTTTGAAAGACTTAAAAGAAGTATTGTTATTGAATTTGATCTATTTATTGTGTTAAAATTTTTTTTCTGAAAACTGCTCATCCGCGAAAATTTCTTCTCGTAAGGTAGTTACTAAGGTAAGCCAATGATTCAGATTTAATAGTTTCATTTAGTTCATTAGTATATATCAAGAATAGCAGAGGTCTCGAGGATCCTTGAGAGGTACACCATGTTTAATAAGGTCAACAGTTGATTTATATCGAGGGAGACAAACTGTGTTCTTCCAGATAAATAGGACTTTTTAAATGCATCAAATGCTATCTGTTTGTATTTATAGAAAAAAATTAATAACATTTAAAGACTTTGTGTGAATTAGCAGGATTAAGTAATTAGATGAAGGTTTTTAAGATTACAGCTATTTGCTAATTTTTTTTGTAGGTATTTGCTATGAGAACTTGCAGGCTTTTTCTTGTTTGTAAGCAGTTATTTTAGCTTTCTACACAAATACCCCTTGGCAGCTTAGGAATGCATTATAAAAATGCAGGCTTATCTAATATTTGTTTTAAATCAAATTTTAAATTTATTGGTTAAAACATTTTGTTTTATTGATTTTTATGGTTGTCTGTTTGAAGTGAAATATAAAATAAAAATATATAAGTTTTTGAGACCAAAGGGTTCAAAACAATGATAATACACACTTTGTATAGACATTGTAAACTAATATCGTACAAGGAATATTTTCCTGTATAAAATACCTTTCTTTTGTAAATAATGTCCCCAAGTATCGTATTATTTTCCGTTTTCATTATATAGTAATTGTTCTTTATCCGATATATCCCACATTGATCCATTATAAGAAACTAAATGTACCTCAAGTAAAAGCTCATTGATGGAGTATCCCCATAGGAGAACCGAAACGTTGAAAACAAACATCCACACCAAGATGATCTTTATCATGCAGACAACTTAATTCTTTTGTCTAATATATCCCATATTGATCATGCAAACAATTGAAATGTACATCAACTAAAAGCTTAGCTATATCCTCACAGGAGGGAGTTAATGATCCATACTCTTCAGTAACAAACTAAAAACTAAACACTCGCATTGTTGGGTATAACAATAGCATTTTAGATAACATAGTTTTTTTTTTTTTTTTTGCATTTCTCAAAAATTTGAAAACAGCTCAGCAGCTAATGGGTTAAAGAGGTTTTACAACTTATCTCTGCAGCAATAATACTAACACATAGTTTTTGCAATATGCTATTGTGGTCTTCCCAATATGGAAACTGATATTTTATTGATATGGTTTTTACAGAATCTCTGTATTTTATTATATTTTTGCAGATACCATGAATTATATTTGAAAGCTAAAGGTAATGTCTTCAAAAACAAACGTGTATTGATGGAATATATTCATAAGAAGAAAGCTGAAAAGAAAAGAAGTAAAGAGCTCAGGTATGATCATTAAATTTGTTTATGTGCCAAGTCAAAGGATTGTGGCCATGGTTGATACCCAACTACAGAAGCTTGCTACTCCCGTTTACGTTTTTTTTTTTGAATAATTGTACGGATTTTCGATCGTACCTCTGGCAAAAACCAAAACTGGTTTAAATGACCATTTTTCATTTTTAACATTTTCTTAATTTTTACATACAGTTTTATATGACTACCTGTGACTGACTCAAATGACTCAAGCATTTGTATAAACACAAGAAGTTTTAATATCTTCATTTGGAAGAGTGGCCATTTAATCGTTAGTAAATTTTCTTTCTTTTCAGTGATCAAGCCGAAGCTCGTCGCTCCAAAGTTAAAGCCGCAAGACAAAGGAGAGAAGAACGACAAGCACAAAAACGTGCTGAAATTCTTCAAGCATACGCCAAAGAGGATGGAGCCACCACCAAATCATCTTAAATTATTGCGAAAAAGAATTCACCACCATAAACATAATTGTGTTTTCATTGTTTCAGCTTTTTTATGATATTTCAAAATCCATATTTAACAAGGATCTTTATCTTATCGGTAAAATAACAAATCTGCCAAAAATGAAATCAGTACAAATTATTTGTTCATTAAAACGTTAGTCACTTTACAAATGTAAAATCACCATTTTTGTAAAAAGAACACATCCAGGAGATGAATTTTTCGGGCATAATTTCTCAAAGAGAACTTAAAAATCTTTACCATTTTCATCTCTTGTAGAATTAATCGCTTAGATTAGTTTTCTCTGTCGTGTAAAAACAAAAGCCCAATTCCTAAGTAAACCATTTTTGCAAGAGTTTATATTTTCGTGTAACAAAATACCAACGTTTTAACTTTCCTTCAGCAAGTTTACGGAATTTTTGTGTTTCTCTTGGTGCTTCAAAACTCTTTAGTTTTCGCCGTGAAGTAGACTCTTCTGGACTATGGCCCGTCCAAAGCTGATTATTAACTTGGTCATCGTCGTCGTTCCCACTATAATTTTAATTTTAAACATGGAGTTTATAAATTGGAATATGTTTGCTTATTTCATAGTTCTGTGTTGTTTTTTTCTATAAGATTGATTATCTCCTTTATAATTCTCATTAATGATTTCTGAGTTTCCTCTGTTTATTTTTCTTAAGCGTTAACCTCCATAATATTATTATAGAAAAGATACAAACCAAGCCTGGTCTAAAGCGAATTAAAATTAAAAAGGAAAATTTTTTCAGTATCCATAACTTATATATCTCGTTGTTTTCTTTTAATTTAAACAATTTCTCCTTTCTTTTTCAGCTCCAGCTTTGTGATAGATTACTTATTAGATTATTACTTGATTGATGATACCTTAAGGGAAGAAAATTTGGCAAATTTACAAAATTCGCCAAATTAAGTTCCGCCAATATTTATACATGTAGGCCATTCGCCAAATTTAGGGTTTATTTTCAATTCGCAAAATTAAATTCCGCCAAATTTATTTTTTTTTAACTCAATTTTTAACCAATCTTTTTCAATGTTCTCTAATTTTGCCTTGTTACATGATAAAAAACGTTTTCTGTATAAATCACACCCTATTTTTTATAAGAAAACAAAACAATACCCAGTATTAAGAACATTTTAGCGGCAATAAAGACGTTTTATCGTTTCTTATTAACAGCTGTTCTTATAAAACAAATAATTTAGAAAATTTGTCAATTACTCAATGGTGAAAATATTCAGCTCTGTAGAGAAGAGGGAATAGCAAACCGGCGAATGAATAAGAAAGACACGACATTTTTTAATTACAAGATATGTTCCCTTTTTCTTAATCTATAGTTAGCACAATTTTAAAGCATAATTGTGTCAAACTCAAAACAATTTCCTCTGTCATGTATACAAATATACGTATACGTCATATTTTGTAAAATAAATCAAGATCTTCCGTTTAAAAAAATTTCTTCCCTTAAGGTAATTGGTTGATATTTGATAATATATAATTGATAGATTCCAGGATACCTTTGCATTCTACTCCTTGAAATTTTCTTATTGAACCTACTGACAACTGACCCAAACATTTTGGTGAAGCTAAAAAACACAAATTTCTGTGTATCAGAAAAATATAAAGGTACTTTTTACCAAGGTGATGATGGATTTGGTAATATCGCTGAGAGACAATGTGCTTACAATTCCCTATATATTTTCCATTTTTTTGGTCAAACATATGTTCAATTATAAGATGGAACCGACTTGATCTTAGACTTGTCTTCGTACAAATAATATTTTATCAAAATTATTTTGTGGGACACACTTTGCAACCGTAAAGAAGACAAAAGTTTCTGCCTAAGTTGCAGTCTCTATTATCTTTTACTTTTATATACCTATGCATATATGCATTTATATAACAATAAACTTAAGAAAAGTAATCAGGCTACAATAGATGATATAAAAATAAAAAACAAAAGGAAAGTGATGAGATTAAAAATTATGATCAAAACAAAAACCGCAGGGAAATTACCAGGCTACAAAAGATATATATACTAAAAATAGACAACGTAGAGAAAACTATGAGACACGTAATCTAATCTAAGTTCAAATTAAACCATATATATAGAATAAAATAAAGCATTTTACATTTCATGAAGTACATATATGCATAATACATATATTACTTGGAAAGTTAAATCAGGAAAGTATGACAACTGTTTTAAAGTCTTGTTTTTTAACTAAAGAGTTAGTTAGTAACCAAAGTCTAGAGTACTTTGCTGAAAATGCACCTGTAAATCAACAAAATCAGCAAATGCTTGGGCAATATAATAGCTATATGCATATATATATTATGATAAATTACCAAGAGAAGCTGAAATGTCAAATGTAGATTTGAATGAAACTGATGGGGTTACTTACATATAATTTGGGAATCAAAGTTGGTGTGTAAGTTATGACTACTAAGAATGTAGACACATGAAAGAGCAGAATCAACATTTAAATATTAAAAAACGTTAAGTTCTCCATGTGTTAGGTGGACCCAGTTTGATTTGATGCTTTCTTTGACTTGTACATGTCATAAAGAACGAGGTCTTATTTTGTGCTGTGATTAGTTTTGATCTTTTACAACAGCAACAATTTAATGTTGGCAGACGTACGTATGTTGCGTTAAGTTGGATTACAAACATTGATGGACTAATTTTGATCGGTAAATTTTCAGGAAAAGCAACGTCAATAAAAAAAACTGATACATACTTCCTCACAGTGTAACATTAACACTACATATCACTACATAGGTCACTTAACAAGCATGCTATTGATATTGCTACATATAAAAATATTGGTAACAGTGACATATGCCTTACAGAAACACAATTGTTAGTGGAAAGTGATGTATACTTCTAGTATTCTAGTATTTTTAAAGTTTACTTTCTAAAGTTTAGTTTAATGTTTTTATGATAACTTAACAGTCATTCTCCAAAGCAACAAAATTTATATTATTCTTGGTGACTTAAATATTGATCCTTTTAGTTCTATGTATGAAAATCTCAAAGCAAATTTTAGGTTAGTTGTTGACAAAACAACCCATTTGAGTGGACGATCTATTAGGCACCAGAGAGTAAATGTAAATTGCTTTATGCATATATTGCATTATGCATTATATAATATATAATATATAATATAATATGTTACAGAAGAATCAAAGCAACATTGTTTGTGATTAATTCTTGCCTTAAATTTTTATTAGTGATTTCTTAAAAAAAAGGTTCTCAAATGAAATTTATAAATTCACTATTTTGCAGGTTTCTCTTAGGTCTCTTATCTTTTTAGACCAGAAAATTGACTTTATGCCAGAAGTGTTCTTATTTTTTGGAAATAAACTTCTCCCTGGTAAATATTTTTTTAGAAAACAGAAAAAGTGAAAAAAATAGAAGTAGAACAAAATTTATTAAAATCAGCAAAAGCTTTTCGACATAAAAGTCATCGTAAGTGCTACTTTTTTACAGTACTTATTTACTCTGGGCGTGGCTGGGATTTCAGTATCGGCTGCGTTCCAGAATGGAGAAATAAGACGACTCCTTCCCTCCACTAGTCTGGGTGT
>JAUEKX010327394.1:8064-20765 GCA_031834005.1 Dendronotus venustus
TGGGAAGAGTTGATATGTTAGTAAGCCCTTCAAATTAAAGTCAAAACATTATATAGTCTTTTCAATATGAAAATCACTTTTCTACACCCCCATTATCTATGAAACAAATGGAAAAACAAATAAATTATGTTTACTAATTCTTCATTAATTCATTATTTACTATTAACTTATTTTATGCTTGATCAGTAATGGGTTGGGCCGAGATTAGAAGCATTTACCTTAAGTATAAAATGATATGAAGATTGTGTGCATTGTATTATGAAAAAAAGTTTAGACAGCTTATTAAAAATTTTAAAGCTAAAAAAGAAGAAATAAAAGAAAAGTTGATTTTAATAATTTATCTGGTACTTATATTTGAAATCTAACATATAAGAGGTAATAAAAAGTAGAAAGTCTAGTTGATTAAGTTCTCAAAAATAGTGATATTCATGTGACAAAAATAAATAAAATTCTTACATCGTCGGCGATTTCAAAATCATCTTCATCGCTGACTTCCTTGTGGAAATCACCTTCAATTTGAAAAATACCAGTGGTCATAACTTGGACTCTTAAGGATTTACATAAATGCAGTTGTAAAGTAACAAAGTAAAACGCAAATAAAAGCAAGTAAAAATTCTTCTTGTCAACATGAACAGCATAAGGTCATTATTTCATGGTTTTCTTTCTCTCGGCCGTGGTGTAATGGAAAATTTCCTACTTCGGTCAAAAACGCCGGTGATTGTGGTCACACGACCAAACAATGCTTTATTGAGCGGATCCGATTCAATTACGGTAATAAACACGACCACGAAATACATAGAATTTCTTTCACACTTTACTGTTTTCCGGCGGGAAAACCCTTCATTACCGGAATTTACCGCCGACCGGGTGTAGCGGTTCCATAGTTAAATGTCTAAGAAACTATTTATATTGTTTGTAAGCTGCGTGTTTATGAAAACTATGAAGCCATCACACAAGGATTAGGACCTATACAAAAGAAAGACTCGTGGATTACAAAATCATTTCTGAATCTAAAATCTTATCGTTGTGGAAAACCTGGACAGAAAATGAAGATAAATTGTTGTCCAAAATACAGATCTTACAGTTATTTTGAAACAAAATTAAAAGTCGAGTGACTAAAACTAATAATTTTTTATTTAAAATTTCAACTTTTAGGGGGGCGCTTATTTGAGAGAGGCGAATAAGCGCCTTTACGCCTATAAATTCGAGCATTTACGGTATCTGTTTAGTCATGTGCTCAGATCCATGTTAGGAACACTTTCGCTTGTAACTTTTGCAGTTATTCACAAGTTGTTTAAAAATTTCTTGAATCTAATCTCGTTAACAGGGAATAATCGCTTTTTTTTTAAAACACGATATTTGCATGAAGTGATCATTTTGATGTAAATATTCCCACATAAATAGTCAAAACTTTATTGGACAAATGAACAACAAGAGACGAGGAAATGGTGAAAGTATGTTTAAGCTTGTCGCAAAAGTTATATTTTTCTTTTAGTCTAAATTAATACAGTCAAAAGAAATAGCATGCCAGAGGCACCAACGACGACCTTTTTAAGAGGCGGTTATAGAGGTCGGCAACATCTGTGAAGAAGTACAAAATACAAATATCTTGTAGTCCTACATATGTGATTCCTCACCCTCTAGATCCGGCCTCTGATGTTTTCTCATAAACTACATCATATGGCTCAATGCAAAAATGAATACACAATGTAAAATAAATTACCGACAAAAAATTAAAAACATTTTTAAATTAAATTATTAAAAAATTGCAATAACATAAAAAAGAAGGAAATATTACGTTAAGTGAGAAATTTTGTCGCGGATTTAATTTGGTTGCAGCACGAAATTATTAAATCCTGGCGCGGATATAACTTGGCGCAGGGTTAAATTTTACATTACATAACAATTTTTCTTAACAGAAGATTTGAACAATTATCAACAGAAAACCAGAATAATAACAACTAGTGAAATAATAATAATTTAATTTGGGACAGACGAAAAAAAAAACTTTGGCAATTTTTTGTACTTTGCGCCAAATCTTCTCCACGCATTAGATATTTTACTGTTTCAACAAGTTTCGAAAAAACCCGGCACAAATTAGCAATTCGGGCTTTTTTTATACACAGTTCATTAATCTTCTAAAAACTTCAGTATATAGTAATCGAACAGGATCTTAACATAATATTAAACTAAAACTATTAAAATTAAAATCATAATCTATTATCTAATAAAAAGTCTTTTTATTCAAGTTCACCAAATTCGAAAATAATTATCCTTCCATCGATTGCAATTGAACACTGGAACAGGTCATACTCCATCATTCACCAGAAAGGAGCATGGAAACAAGATTAGCATCTGCACATTGACCTTCACTCAAGCGTTCAGGCTAAAAAGAGTAAAATTTTTACGTATTATATTTATACTAGCCAGGAGGCCCAGCATCGCTCGTCAGGCTAAAGCCCAACCATGTGTGGTAATGACCATACAAACTAACTTCCTTTAATAATAAAAGTTTGTCAATTTTGATGACATTAGATAGGTGATGAGCTAATATAAGCTGAAATTATTGAATTTAAAATACAGAAAAAAGGGAAACCTAAAAAATATATTTAGTAGGGAGGGGGCATTATTTCGGTTACTCCATGAATGTATCCACATTTTTCGCATTTTTGTCTCCATTGTCTAAATGTTGCCTACCGTGACATTTCATACATTTCCCCTTAGGGGGTGGTTACACGTACGATCTCACTTCGGCAAACCCGAAGTAAGGCGAAGTGAACTCACTTCTGTTGTTACACAAAGTGCTAAGTGTTGTTCACACGTTTAAGGCGAAGCGAAATTTCACGCCGGCCTGATTTCACTTCCGTCAAAAAGACCGAAATTTCACACGGGAGTGAAAATTGTTGAACAACGCGCGTAACCCAAAACATTTGAGCATGGACCGAAGTGAAAAGCAAAATTGAGATAAAAAAAAAAGTTCATTCAAACGACCTCATCTCCAAAAAAGAAGAAAAAGAAAGATGGCAACAATATAGTAAGTACTTTTCAAATGGGGTATTTTTTTGTTTCAAAAATCATTTCACTTTATCAATTTATCAAGGCTTGAAAATAATTAAGTCATTAAATTTTTGATGTGTAGCTAATTTTGATATATTTTGAATTTAGGAAAAATCAAATACGAAGATCCAGACGGTATCGATGTGACAGAACACGAGATGGAAAATGTTCCACTATCTCCTTCAATCGCTCTAGTGACATCAACTCCAGGACAAGCACCGCAAAAAAAGAAAAACAAATATAAATGGCAAAAGACCAATACGGTTTCGTCGGACGACTGAAATGGTTGACACATTAGTTAACTGTCTGAATGAAGAGAAAACTCGGCTTGGAGTTGGATTCAAAAAGAGTTGGATTCATCGAATCTTGTGAGGCTTTACAGTAACATTCGCAAATCGATGAGTGAGATTTATAAAGATGGACAATTTGGGGCTGTTTCAGTTGGTGAAATAGAAGATGGTCTCGATACTAGAGAGCATGCTTGTGAGAAGATGCAACCGGAAGAGGAAAAGAAGGGAATCAAACTTGGATACGAAAGAATTAAAACAAAGGCAAACGAAATTCGACAAAATTACAGAAAGAAAAGCAGTCAGTGAAGGAAGAAAATCGGGAAGTGGAAAGACTGTGTGCGATAATTGGGAAAAGTTAAAGTGTATTTGGGGTGGATCATCTGCAACAACGTCAATCGAAAACTTCGTCTCATCCATGCAAGAAGATGACTACTGTGATAGCGAACAAGAGTATGAAAAATTTGTTACACAAGATTTCTACGAAGAAGAAGAGAAGGTGAGAGACGATAATTTTTTCACAGAGGGAAATACTTCGTCTTCAGCAAGTGAAGGAAAAGAAATTCAACGATATTCTACTGACAACCGATAGCAAATAATTTTGTCAATAACAAAAGGTGAAATATGGAAAAGCGCCTTTCTGTTAGTCAACGTGACAATATCTATATGAAAATGGCAAAGGATGAGTTAATTTTGAATCAAATCGAGCTTTAGAAAAAATGTCAGAATCCATTGAAAGTGTAAGAAAGTCTATTGGAGAAGGTCTCAAACATTTAGCTGGTGCGTTTAATCGAGGTGCTAATGTAAAACATTAACCTTAGTATAATATTGTCTAACAAAAGAATTGTGAGCGATTGCGAGAAAACATTTTTGCATTCCTTGAAAGGCTATTATAAATTTTGAACACATTGTGCAAACCAAAGGCTTCTTATAGGCTGGTTTCTAATTTAAAAAAATCTGTAATCCATCAGAAAACAAAAACAACAAAATACTAGTACTTACTGAGTCCCACTTCATTAACGTTGGAATGGATTTCAGCATGGTTTTTGGGTGTTTACGAAATTCATTATTTTGATCTTTCCACCTATAGCAAAAAAAGAAAAAAAAACAGATAGAAGAATATATAAACTAGAATAAAATAATATGACAGTTGAGTAAGGGTTGTAAAAAACCTTCGAATCTTATCTTATAACAAGGCAGCATGTTGATGTATTACGGTAATTAAAAGTAAAAAAGATTTCCAATTTTGAGAATAACTCAGATGTATCTTGTGAAAACTCCTTTTCTTAATTTGAGCTATTTTTAGAATTTTTAACAGATAGAAAATAGCTGAATGCTCTATATAGTCAATAGAAATATTTGCTGCTCTGCATTTTCTACAATAAAATATATATACTGTACTTATAGATTTATAGATTATAATGTGGATGAAGATTTATTCAGAGTGTCCCAAACACATCTCCGAAGGAGATAATAAAAAATTGCTATCTTTGAAAAAACCTTACGATAATTGATTTCTAACTCTCCTTCACATATGTTTTGACGCACTCTAAATTCGCCTAAAATAATTTATTAAGTACTTACGTTGGTCTGTCTCCAACTATAGCTACAATGAAGATATCATTGTCATTAGATTTCTTTATACAATCTTCAATAACTGGTTCAGCTGAAGATATGAAATAGACAGTATACTCAAAAATCATGCAATTAAGAAAAAAATTGCAATCAGCAATATTATGGGCATAAATTTTCCATGCAAACTTTAATGTAATGATATCATTACAAAGAATTATTTACGCTACGGCTTTTCTCACTGAATAATCTAACTTTCCAAAATCTTAGAGACACAATCCTTCCAGTTACAAAGTAGCTAGCATTTCAATGGGAAAAAGTGAAATTCAAAGGGCAATTTAGATAATTGTATTAGGTTTTGAATATACTTCTGACAAAATAATTTTGTATTATCAAGATGAAAATTTCATTTTCAGTGGTCGAAATAAGGATTTTATACTCAACCAGAAGTTTTTTAAATAATTATATTAAAACAAAGGTAGTGGAATAAACTGACGTCCACCATGGTTGAGTGATGAAAATTGTTTGCAATTTTTAGTCTCTAAAACAGCCTATGTGATTTTCAGCCTTTAATGTGATTGCTTAAAGTTATTTAGTAAAATTTTTAGTCAGCTGTTGGCTCACAATAGCCTTCAAATAATTGGAAATCAAACTTTAAAAAAAGTTTAAAGGTTTGATTATTCTTAGCCTCCCTTGAATCAATCCTTCTCTATGGATGCAAGAGCTGGACTCTAACTGTCAATCTAGAGAAATTTCTGAATGGAATTTACACAAAAATTATGAGAACAGTACAGAATGTACACTGCAACAACCACATATTTAACAAAGATTGTTATTTGTGGATACACTTTGTAGATACATTTTGTAGAGACACAGGAGCATGTGACACCAGTTAGTTAGCAGCACTGATGGCAGATAGAAACAAGATCCACAACATAAGAATTTAAGAAATGATTGGTAATTAAGGACTGAAGTTTAGTGTAAGATAATGTGGACAGTTTAATGTGGGAGTTAAAATTTTGGAAGAAGTTCTACTGGCAAATTAATTGGACTCAAAGAAGTGGTGTTTACATTGAATTCAATTTTCTGTCCTAAGGTTCACAAGTGTGTATCAAAATTGAATAATATAAAAATTCCATTTATGTTGAAATGTCAACACTCGTAGCAGCTTTCATTGTCTGAAATTTCTGAGGTTTTATCTTGGATCTTTAACAGCAATCATTTTTGTATTTCTTTCTGATCTTATTTTTTAGTGTTCTAGATACTAAAATGGCGATTGTAAAAATTTACTATTGTAATCTTTATTTATGATATCTCAACAACGGTGCATTTATAATCATATTATATGCATTTATAATATTAAAACCATGATGGCATTTGAGTAGTGTACAAATAGCAGATGTCAACTGATCGATGCGCATGAGCACATATCTAACTATTTGGTAATTTAATATAAAAATAATATATAATTGTCCTACACACAATCACGACATCTGCATCTTGCTATCACATATTTTAGTTTGCTGTATAGGTTGGTGGATAAAATTGTTGTAAGTTACAGACTTGGAGTAAAGGTTTGTTTACATACGTTCAAAATAAGGTACGCATTCAAAATATGGTAAATCCACGGTACTAGTTCAGTTGTAAAATGTTCAGCTTTTCCAGTCACAACATGGTCACCCTATTCTACGATTCATTTTTAATATATTATGGAAGTCATATAGGACTCATTGTCACACTAAATTTACTAAAATGACAAAAAAATTTAAAGACTGCATTTATTCTCAACTTTTTCACAGTCAATAGTCAAACTCTTGTCTTTCCAAACAGTTGTCTTAGAGATGCTAATTACACAAAAATAATTTATGTTGCATAAGTAGAGAGTAGTAGAGCCAAGTATGTGCTAAAGGGATTCCTGCAATTTTTTAAAATATGAAGATTATTATAATTTTAATATCTGGAGGTTAAATAAATGAAGTTAAGCTGCAAAACATTTATATACTATTTCATATTCCAACCAAGTTCTAATAATAATACGTTATAAAAATGTACAAGTACGGTACACCTCTGATCTTTTGCCATTATCAATAAATTTTTGAGATCCATAATATATATATTAACAAAATTCTTTTTACACAAGAATTCCTTTAAGGTTATCAAAATACCAAACCTACATAATATATATTTATTATAATAACTAATGTGGAAAGCTGAAGAATTTAAGTGTTGTTGAATTAAGGATAGTGTGTACCCTTGATGTATGATTTCAGAGTATGTTAAATATTTTCTGATCTGTTTTATTTTTCATATTAAAACTATATATTTTCTGAAAGCTTACATGATTCTCTATTTTGTGATACAAATTTGGAAAAATAATAATATTTTCAACAATAGATTTAAGCAATCAAAGAAAAAAATTCATAGTCTTCTTTCAAGAGCTCCAGGGGACCTCCACGTTATTTTTTTAAAAAGAAAATTACGTCATTGCAATCCCTGATAAATTGTCTAAAATATTTTAAGGAGGGGACTTGGAGCTCTTGGAAGGTTGGGGAGTAGGCCAAAATTTGATTCCGAGATATCTTCAATTTAAGTTTTTGCTTCTGTTTACACAAGAATTGAATAGAAATCACCTCGTTGATCACATCCTATTATGTATCATTTAAACGTAATATGTAAACAAACATTTCTTCTATTATGTGTATTCTTATGGCGCTTTAAAAAGTGTTTACGCAAAAAAATTCTATGTATGTTTCTTTTACACTTTTACTCAATAGTTGTGTAAAAAACAAACACGTAGTTGGACAATTAAGTTTTTTGTAAATACAGCAATATTTCAATAATTACAAGGAAATTTATAATTCTGATTTCAGATTTAGAAAACATATAAAAAAGTTATATCTGAAAGCATAAAAAAAAAAACCGTTTTTTTTCCAAGGGTACACACTATCCTTAAGGCTAAATATATAGGAATTAGTAAGCTACACTATTGTATTCAATCTTTGATAAAATCTGGTAAACATGCGATAAGGAATAAGAATTAATAGAAGGGGTAAGCTACCTGTAACACAATCAGGACACCAACTTTTTCCAGTTGCTGGATCTTCAGCTCCTGTACATAAAACAAAAATGTTTTCTGCATTTTTGCCTTCTATATCAATCAATTTTAGCAATTCTTTCATTGATTCACAACCTAATTGTTTGGAAGGCATTTTGAAGGTTTAATTTTGAAGAGTAATTTAAAAAAAAAAATTCAAAACACCCTTGCGTCGTAAAAATGAAGGAAAGGGAAGCACTTTCGATATTAGACGCTTTCTGTTTTGCTTTGAAATCCTCCGCGGAGTGTTTATTTGTTGCTCAAGTTTCCCTATACGTAGAGAATTTAACATTTTGGTGGAGTTCATAGCAGCTGTCCGTGCATGCTAGTTGAGTTTTTTTATGGCTCCATTTTTACCTAATTTAGTGCATATTCTTATGGTAACAAGGCGCTTCCTTACAACTCATACTTGCGCTAACCTGATATTCCATTCTTCATATCAAGTTAACTTGTGCAGGGCTACGCGAGCTAGCTGGATCAGCTTAGTCACATAAACAAAATTTACCTTTGACCTTATTATGTTTTCTGCAACAGCCAGAGAAAGATACCTAAACTACTTATTAATAGTGACTAGGCAGTAATTTTTTAAACCGGAAGAGTTCTCGAGATAAGTATTTTTATTGCTTGCTTTTTTATGTATATACATATTTTTTATTTGTTAAATGTAAAACATGACATCATCTATCACTCTCTCACTCACCACTGCACAAGATCAAGAAGGCAAATGATTATAATAATACCTAATAACAATAATAATAATAATAATAATAGTTCGTATTTAGAGTGGCTAACCTAGAAAATCCGGACCAATTTTCATGCCGTGGTTATTTCCATTAGGGGCCACATGGTAAATTATTTTCTCTCTGCTCTGGCTGGCTGTTTGCCCGGAATCTTTTGTTAAAGGAAATTAATTTTAAATTTCTGTTAACTGAGTATTTATATGATTATTTCCATTTATTTTTTCTTCTCTGGATGTCTTTATTTGAAAGAAGAGATATCAAAACATTTTGGCTTTGAAAACATAAAAATAAAATAGGAGATAAGAAGTCTATTCGTATTGAAATTAATTTCCTTAGAGTGAGAGTATGTATGCATACATAAACTAAAGTGCTTGATTCAAATACACGGCTTCACAGTTGCTTGTATGCTCATGCATTTTATGTTATCTATATCTTATGTTATTTACAAAATAAAATGATATATATATATATATATTATTTGGCACATCAAAATATTTAATATATATATAAAATGGCAGTCAGAGAAAAAAAAAATATTTTGATGAAATTACTTTAAAGGACTTCAATATATGGTCTGAAGCAGCCCTTACATACTTTCTCAATGTAAGAAAGAAAAGTATAGAGGGAGATCTTGAACTTCATTTACAGGGTATGTATATTATGTCTGTTTATGAAAAAAAAAATTCCCGTCAATCAAGATGCAGAGAAAAAAAGTTGGTTCCATTAATAAATTAGTTGTAAACAACAAAAGTTATCCTGATCCTTTTTCTTTGACAATTAGTTAGAAATGAGAAACAAATGGAACTGGTATTAGTCAATGGCCATCATTTTATTACATGGCCATAGAAAAGTTTAAAGACTTTACAAGTTAAATAAAAGTGATGACCTTGCACTGCAATCACAAAACCATTCAAAAGTAGAATTGTTAACTTTTTTGTCGTAGCTAAAATCTTTTGTTGATAAAATTTAAAATTTTTTAAAAATTGATTGTTTCATCCAATATCAGGGCTCATCAGCGTGCTTAGGAATTAAATCCAGACATGGACAATCACAAAACACAATAAGCACAAACAAATAACATCAAATTGTTTAACCTTTTGAGTGGTAGGATCGGGAGATGAGAGTAATGTCATCAATGCACATATGGTGGTGGTGAACAGTAGCGTGGTGGGAGAAATAAAGCTGGGGGGGGGGGAGGGGGGCGAAACTCAAATTTGTGCCCTTTCATTAAATGATGCCCATTTGAAAATTGCGGTAATTTTTAAACATTTTTTACTGCAAAGGTGGCAAAACTGTGTTTTCTATGCCTTTGGAAACTGTGAGAACTTATTTTTGTATTTTGATATTCTAATTATATTCTAATAATTGCAGATTTATATACGAGTCTTGCTTACAGCATTTGCACACAGCATTTAAATCATAAAAATAAAAACATCTTTCCATTACAGAAATGCTCTTAAGGGATTTTTATATCGCTACCAATTTAAACTAACAAGCAAGCAGGCAACGTTGTCTCTAATAAAATCTCTAATAAAAATGAACATTGTAAATCAGACGTTGTTTTTATTAGTGTTTTCAATTATCAAAAGAACACTATTCTTGCCATACTTTATCTTAGTTAATTAATAAGTTGATTATGCCATTATACGGCTTTTCTATGAAAGATTGAGAAGATCAAATTAAAACTGGCAAAACAAGATAAGATAAATATTAATAAGTATTTCAAAGCCCCGATGAAGGAAATTGTAGCTTGCCGAAGGAACTCAAACAAACCAATTTTTTTCAAACACAAGAAGTTTTTTTAACAAAATGCTTAGAAAAATAAACACAATAATAATGATAATACTTATAGCTATAAAAGAGCTTTTCCTAGTTGTTCAGAACTTTTCCCGAGCAAACTAATAAGTTTTTTCTGTATCGAGTCTCAATAAAATCTTTCTCTCAATAGACATCAACATCAATCCCTCTAACCTTTCTTGAAGCATTGAGGAGCGCAAGCTTGTTTTGACACGTTTGAGTGTTGAAAACGAGCGTTCAGCAGAGCAGGATGTAATCGGTATTGCTACAGCAATTAAATACACACGAATGAGGGTAGGAGAAGCATCAATAAGTTTGTATTTTGGTTCAGGTCAGAAGTAACAGACAATCAATGAATGTTTTGTGGTTCTCCTTTGTAATGTTTTCCGTTTCATCATTTCAATCTTCAGCACAAGAATCATCACTATAATCCACGTCTGCTTTATTCTCAACTGTATCGAAGTTGAAATGCTTGAAAGCTTTTGCAAAACATTTCGGCTGCACAACGGTGAGAGTCAATTTTGTACGTTTGGTAAAACTGTTTAATAGTTTCTCCAACGTAGCCAGTTGTTGGATAGGTTTGGAAAAATGTGGAAAACGCTTTTGGTGAAAAGATTGTAAAGGCCACTAGAACGTATATATCTACTGCTAGAGAAGCGATCATTCAATCCAGTAATAACACAATCGACAGCTGTGTAGCTGCCGATTTTCTTCCCTTAGTACTTCATCAGAGAAAAGAAGACATGGAATGCAATACAAGGCATCATTTTCAAGTGAGTAGGTCAACCATGACCTGTTAGTTCCATCTTTACGATAGAGCACATCTTCAGAACAGTGCCGAACAAATTTACCGATCATCTTTGTCCTTTTCGATAGTTAATGTTTTGAAGGTTGACAAGGTTGGCGATTAAGTAATTCATGCTTTTCATCATGTGAAAATATTTTTCCAATGACAGAGGATACAATAAATGTCTCACCTACTTCGATTTTATTTTGGGATCGCGAAGAGGATTCATTAAGACTAATGTTGCTATCATCGTCAGTTGATGATTGATTGTTTTCATCTGCAGCGGAGTCGGGATCACGATGATCTTGGTGATATTCGATGTTATCCAGAGAGCTGTTATCATTATCATTAGCGTTAAGGTCAACGATGTTGTCACTTTCGGATACAGAGTTTTTCGATTCATCGTCAGATTCGCATTCAAGAGTTTAATCATCATATACATCACATATGTTAATGTCTATATCTACATTGTTTGTATTAACTTCTATTGAAGAGGAGCATGGTAACTCTTGTTGTCGAGTCTGAAGTTCAATTGTTACAGCAGGTTTCTTTTTCATAAAATATTTTTCAATTTGAGTTTTAAGTTTTGCGTCTTCATCTAATCTTTGTTTTTTTATTTTTCTGTTTTCACATCCACTTTTCTTTTTCTTCGTATTATTCATTTTCGAGCCACTTTTTCTGACGTTCTTTTTCTCCGTCATTACAATTATTACTGACAGAAAAACTACACTTATCTTAACTTAACTCATAAATAAACGTTCATATATGCCATCAATAGCAAAATAAGCGCGTGTCGAATTCAAAATGACCACCTTGGACAAATCCAAAAGTTGTAGGTGGTTTCCATGCGCATACTTTTTGTGTCAAGTCGAGTGTTGATTATTCTTCTATTTAGTAAAAACCATGACTCATTACAGTAAATAAAAGCGCGTGCCGTCGAAAATATACAATAAAAAGATTCAATTAAAAATTGTCGAAAGCAAATTGAAAGAAAACAAAATTCCACCGAAAAAAGGCCTCTCAAATTGCCCCCCGGAAAATTGCCCCCGGAAAATTGACACATACAAGTAAATGCAAAATCTACTTGTGCTATTTTTTCTTGAATGGGCCGACGGTGCAAGACAAAATTCTTGACACAAGTGCAAACTAGCCTTATAAAAGTAGTCTTAAACATCCATGAATGATGTGTGTCATTGTGTGCAATAGACTAATTAAGACTTGGAAGAATGTAACGTAATAATTCCAAGAAGCAACAATCATATTGAAGCCTGGCAAAATAAATTTCAAGGGATGTGCACCTGCTATCATCCAAAGTTTTGGAAGTTTTTAGAACTTTTGAAAAAATCGCAGTCTCTTGATAGGTTAGA
>JAUEKX010329614.1:8104-20707 GCA_031834005.1 Dendronotus venustus
TTTTTTCAAAAAATAATACCTATAAAGACGTTTTTGGGCAAATTTTATTTAAAATTAAAAAAAAAAGAAAAAAGTTCATCAATTTCAATGAAATTTTGCACTATGAATCTTTCGCTGAATAAAATGCATGCATCGTTTTTTTAAATTTGTTGTTTTAATTCTTACTGTTTTTTAAAATTAGCTTTCCGTGTTCCTTTAAAAATTTGTGTATGTGATGTAAAATTAAATTGAAATTTAATTCTACCACATGTTTAGTCTAAGACATTTTTTTCGCCTATTCGCGGATGGGCGGAGGATGGGCGGAGGATGGGCGGAGGATCGAGGGTGCTTCTGCTTTTTGTTTTCTAATCATACTTTCATTTTCTGCCAAAAAGCATAAAGCATTACATTAGATATTTGGTAGCATACACATACAAGCATTCTCCCTTACAATAAAACACAATAGGACCTGTAACGTTTTTGGGAAAGTTTGTTCCAAAAAATTAAAAGTTCATCAATTTCAATGAAATTTTGCACTATGAACTGTTCGCTGAATAAAATGCATGTATCGTTTTTTCATAAAAAGTTTGTTTTGTAGCGGATGGTAAATTTCTAGTATATATTAAAAACATGTTTTGTTCATCTCGTGTTTACTTTGTCTGTGTCTCTGTACTATTTACTGAAGGTAAGTGGCTAATTCAGTCGGTCTCGATCTTATTTATCTTAATCAGTCATATTATATGTAGTCACCAGAGGTGTATCTGGGGTTCTGCCACTTCTGCCTTGGCAGAAGTCATATTTAGTCTAAATAATCTTTTCTCTACTATTCTTTTAAAAATTATTCTTTTCATTTTTAATAACAGCTAGATACGATTTTCTTTTTCGCCTATCCTCGGATGATCTTTGTTCTCTAAATCCCATGTTCGGTAGACGTACATATTGAAAAAGACAGAATCTGCTCCGCCAAGCTGTCTGCTTTTGCGAGAGAGCGACGGTGGAAATGGCAGCAAAACTTACTTGTTCGCTTCTACACTACGTCGCGTTATATTTTCAAAAGTTAGAACGGCTTTGAAAGAACAGTGAATATGAGAAGTTAAAACGATAATTATCATTATCTTAAAGAAGGAGGACACAAAGAGCTCATTCTAAGAAAACCCTTTGCATTTATAAAATTCCATCACCTTAATAGTATGTAGATAACATGTTATCATCAAGAACATAACCATTATGCTGACTAATATATACAATGAGAAATATAAAAAATTGCTTCTGATGAGATTTTTAGCTATTAGAAAGCTTTATAAAATTTAAAAATCTTTACTTATCGTTGTTATGATGTTTCTGCCGAAAACAGGTGGTATATATCAATAAAAAGTACCTGCGTACGTACCCTTTTATATATGCACACATGAAAGCTCTGATCTTCGATCATTGAGCACGTACTCTCTAATGAAGGATAAACATTTAACCCACCCTGTTTATAATATTTCTATATTCTCTTCAGCTGCTGAATGTAGTTGCGGATAAGGAAACCTAATCTTGCCTACAAAAGCACCAAAGGCTGTATTAAGTTAAATGAAGTGTGTGCTATATAGCAGACAAATTTGCGTATTATTTAGTCCTTTTTTAACATATATCCTGCGTTATTCCCATAATCGTGCAGATTAGATATAAAAAAGCGATAAGAGCCAAGCTTTCGAAAGATCAAAAGTTATATAATGAAATCATTCGCTCGATATTTTAATCCTCATTGGAAAACCACTGAAAGTTATCCTAATATCATATGTGGAGCTGTGGCCGAGTGGTTAAGGCACTCAACTCGTAACCTGCTGGTCAGGGGTTCGAATCCACTGCCGGTCACAGTGGCGAGGATAACCTCTCTCTGCTAATTGCCACAAGTTTCCGTTGTAGGTGTTGCGCAACGAAGGCAGGACTCTCATTGATAACAGTCTGATTAGTACTGAAGAGACAATCCTGGGTAAATATTCGTAAATAATAATAATAATAACAAACCATAATATCATAATTTATGCACAAAGAGGCGGATCGAGAGGGACGGCTACCACATGCGTAGAAGAGTGGAAAGTTAATCATATCTAAGAAACACTGCAGCATAATTATCCTTTCACTCTCCTTCGTAGATGTTTAATTATGAAAAGAACATTTCTTGGAATGAAAGCTTTGGGATCAAAAGTACAAAAATGAATTATTCTTATTCTACAAACATTTTGCTATAAATCTTTAGACATTATTTAAAGGGACTCTCCCATAGTTTTAGAAGCTTATCGTATTGACCAAACCTAATTAAGAATTTGTAAAAGAAGTAATTTTGCAGCTTAAAATGATTTTTAATCACAAATAATCAATAAAACAGTAACAAAGTAACTAAGACAAGATGAGAATTTCAATATAAAGATACAAACAAAAAATCAGTTACATGTACTTTTTACAAGAAACTAGAAACTGGATGTCTCAAAAATTTGAGAAACTGTCAATACTAAATTTTCTTAATAAAAAAAAAAAAAATTAAAATTAAAAAATTAAAAAGAAAACTGGAGAGAAAAAGACTTCTTGGAAAGCCATAAGAATACGATTTTATCGCAGAGGTTTACAGTTAATATGAAAATGAATTTTATTTTCCAACAAAACCAATCAAGAGGTTTTCAGTAGTACTGTAGTACACAGGTTTCTTGTTAGAAAAAATGATTAGTCGTGAATCAAGTTACGGTTCAGAATATTTTCACTATTTTTAAGGCTTCGTTCTCGCATATATATTATATGAGTTCAAAGTTTGATCAGTTATGTTTTACAAAGAAAAGAAATAAAAAGGAAAAAAAAATAAATAGAAAAACTCATATCGTATAAAAAATTATCAAAAATTTATAAAAATAGTTCAATATAAAATTATTTCAATTTTGTTATCTACATATCAATCTGTAACATGTGTTGACGTTGTCGGTGGATTTTCATATAAAAGCGGAAATACACAATTTTATAAAAAAAAGAAAAAAAAAGAAAACTCTGAAATTCATAACAACGAATAATTCATAGCATTTTTTTTTTTTAAAGACGTCAGAATTACATCGTTACAACGTTGTTTTTACGTCCTGACGTCGTAACAACGTCCAAATGAAGTCGTTCTAACGTCGTGTGCCGGCTCGGAATGATTATGTGTATGATGATTATGAAAGGGAAAGGGATTCACTCATACCAAATAAATTATTTTTTTATTTAACTTATCGAAAGTAACCATAACAAATCCAAAATATTACTTTATAGAAATCCCTACATCGAAAGTTATTGCTGTTTCGAGTTCCAAGGCATCTTATCTGTATCAAATGTCGAAACCCAGTCTCGAAAATCAACCTCTGTTCGTACCCAGTTTTACAGGTAGTGAAAACATACGGATCGAGGCTAAACAAAATGGGGAGAAGTTTAGTTAGAAATATTTTGCAGTAGTGTTCTATGATTGGTTTCTTTCGATATCATTAAATAAAAATAATTAGCATCCCTTTGAACCTTTTTTACTAATGGAAATCTGAAACGAACATTTCCCTGTAAAATTATTTTCACGAATTTGAATTGAATTTGTTTTCAAAGATTCGCGAAAATTCTTCTGATTAAGAATTTTTACTGTAGAAAGAAATGCGGTGGAGAGCGACATTTTAAACGATAGGAACAATTCGATCTACTAGATCTAATCTCCTATCATTTTGTGAGCGAAAATTGGTCTTTCCAGGTAGGTAGACCATGGAAGGATTGGAAATGCCAAATTATCGATAATTCGGCCTTTTATAATAGACGGTGTTTGTTTTTCTTAACTTCTCAGAATAACACTCAAAACGACGGAAAGACGGGTGAGAGCAAGGATTCAATTTGTGAGTCCTCTTTATAGACTAATCTGATTGGTTTAAAAATTTAATGTTTATTTACTTCGCGTGGTTTCATTGTTAGGTTTTATGTTTTTAACTGTTGCCGGTTCTTTATTGTAAAGTTTTTCTTTGTACTTGCCGTGTTAAAGGAGATAGGAAAAATTTGGATGTCAAGTCAGCCTACCTCCACAGAAAGAGCCTATAAATTTTAGATTTTGTTTAAATGAGAAAGATTGTCGCGGATTAACTGGGCAAGGCGAGCCAACCCACTCTCTCAAGCACGGATCAGCTCGACAAGTAAGTCAACCTTGACCACACCGGATCAGCTCGACAACCTTGGCCAATCCGCCTCAGTATTCACATAACGTTAGAACACGACAATCTTGCGACGTCAAAACGTTGAAAAGACGGTTACACGCCTTCGATCACGGAACTTGACTCAAGCATTTGTTATTCTCTCGGAAAGCTGCCTAATTACTGTGTACTCTCTATCTTCATCATCTGTCTTCATCATTGATCGCTCCATATTAGCTAACGGAAACTCTACCAGCATTACAAGGAGGTATGCGACTGTATACGATATACCCAAGAATCCAAGATACAAAAAAATCTAAATGAAAAAGAGATGTTCGTTACGAAACGCGTGGAAACCTCAAAAGGATAAACTTTCTTTAGGTGATTTTTGGGACACCACCTGGAATATCTCATCTGTAACAAAAGTTCAAGGAACAGTGGGAATTCCATTTGTGAATTCTATGTACAGCATAATCTGATTGACTTAAAAATTCAATGCCATGACTTCATTGGCCGTTATTTTTAACTATTCCCGGTTCTGTGTTAAGGCTTTGAAAAAAAACGAATGCAACAAACTGACTATCAAAATTCTGTTTTGAGTAATTTTCTTATAAAGAAACGAGTACTATATGGTAAATGACCAAAAAGAAATCCAGATATAAGGTAGAATCCCAGAAATCCAACCAGACGGTCATTATAACAAGAAAACATTATACGGTCATACAATCTCGAAAGTTCCCTCCAGATCCATACAGGAAATACCAACAATAAATTTGGAAATCAGAGGTTTTAGAATGCGTCAAATATCTGTGAAGGAGAGCAAGAAATCAATTATCTAAAGATTTTTTCACGGATTGCTACTCTTTTACTCTCCTCCAGAGATGTTAGAGATGATAATGATAAATATAAATACCAGTGTAGTTTGGGTCATGTGTATGGGTCGCTGCAGGGACGCAAAGTAAAGCTGTAGCAGCACAACGTGGAGGAGATAAGTAGCATAAGTTAACCTACTCAACGGGACAAACACTCGCCAACTCAAGAAAATGTTCACATATTCTATTTCAAAGAGAAAATAATGAAAAATGAAACAAAAAGTCCCGATAAATGGATTAGATTATGGATTCTTGCGAGAATTAAACACGAGAGAAAATTATGCTGAATGACACTTTAACAATAAATTGCGACAGCACTTTTTTGAAGAGGAGGAATACTGTTTGTCAAAGCATCAACGACATCTGCAAAAGGGGAGTGAAAAGACAAAATTATTTTGTAGCACTTTTTAACAGAAAATTATGTTTTTTTTATAAATTGTGGAATTTTTTGTAGAAAGAGGAAATTCACCAAAGAGTTCTTTTTATCAGTAACGTTTAACGTTTTCTCGAAAATCTTGGCGTAAAATGGATGATTAACGATCATCATTTAAGCGCAATAATTACGAGATCTACTAACCTCCGTGTCCCCTATGGCACGCGTAAATGACCCAGCAAACGCAAAAACTCCAAACGATTCGAAATAACGAGCCGTAGACGGCATTTTCGGCGTCGTCCCAATCTTTATTCGAATCTGCGAAGTTCGTGTACATGACGAAAACAATAGTGAGCGCAACCAAGGTGAAGAAAATCCATCCAAATATGCGAAGACAAAGCTAAAACGAACAAGAAAAGTGTGTCAAACATCTCCAGAGGAGGGTAAAAAATATAGTAATCCTTGAAAAAAAACCTTAAAATAATTGATTTCTAGCTCTCCTTCACAGATGTCTTTAGCTCTCCAGTAATAAAACTTGTTTAGCATCTTTGAGCAACACTTGAAGATTTTAAAACTGAATGTGAAGTTCCAACCCTAAAATCTACAAGAAACTGAATCTGAACTTCAGGTTAACAATCCAATAGATTAATCAAATCCATTAAGTACCATAAAAAAAAGGCCAAGCAATTACGAGAACACTCATTATTACACCAGTACGCATGCTCGCTATCACATAACATCAACCATTTGAAAAATAGAAAAAAAAAACAGCATAGGTAAACTAAACGTACAACTTTTCTATCCCTCTCGACGACTGGATCAACTTTCTTGGCCATGAAAAACCCACAGACCATGCCTATTGAGTAGGGCGCAATCCTTGTGTAGGGTTTATAGTAGATGTCATTCACGTAACCCATGCTGAAATGAAAAGAAATAATGAAATCGCAAGCAAATCATAATAATACGTTGTCACTTCGTATCAACTTCGTATCGTATCGTATCATTAGTTTCTCATCCCCCAGTACCCAAGATTGACGATCGACAGAATCCTATAACGTCGTCGTAACGACGTCCAATTAACGTCATTCTAACGTCACGAGCTGGCTGAACCGATTGCACCAGTCTCCACCAATTTTGTTTTTATCATGAAATATATGGGTGATAAGAGCACCAGGATGACACTTAGCAGCAGGTCATGTAAGAACAACCTTGATGTATTTTCTACTTACTTTTCAATCTTCAGAATATCGTCGCTTGAAACTATAGACGGGCTCAGATGATGGGCAACGATAAGGGAAACGTTAATTATGAAGCAAATCGAAACTACCACCACATTCGAATAAATCGCTCCTTTTTTTCCGCAACTAAAATAAAAATAAACAATAAATATATACCAGATTGGATAGAACAATCAGATCTTGAATACCATAAAAGATCGATTCTGAGTATTTTTACCTATTTTCCCTTTTCGAAAGAATCGGGATGAGAAAAAGAAAACTATAGAAACAAAGGTAAGCTTCATCAAAAACAATTTCGTTAACACTGTCATTTCTCGTTCTTAGTATTCTATTCCCGAATTTGCTGTCAACCACCAAATATTTAAATGCGCGTTTTTCATTTGAGTCTCAAATTTCTTAAACTATCCCAGAAATGTGGGGAAAGTTTCCCTATTTTCATAAACTTTTGCTGGCATAAAATTGATTAAAACTCTTAAAGTTTCAAACAAGCCAGTCAACCTTTCAGCATTTTGTTTCGCCTTGATCCATACACTCGACGCTTTGCTACTTGTAAATATAACCCGAGGCATGTTTACGAACAGAGGCTAATATCTGCATGTTACCATATAAGGAACCTGCGACACTGGATTTCGAGTTTGATAAGGATACTTTAAATGGCAATAACTTTTGATGCGTGAGATTTTTAGAAAGCGATTTTGTTTGATTTTTTGTCAATATTATGGTTACTTTCCACACATTTCAGAAGCGTCAAATATCTGTGATGGTGAGTTAATCAATGAAACAGGTCACCTTACCTTATCTTTGTTTATAATTTAAATTTGAATGTATCAAAGAATTATGAAGAACAAGGTAATAATGATTTTTTGGAACACAAAATAAGCAAACTTTGAAATTTGAGCCTTGCAAAGATTCTCTTAAGTTACTGGTCTTTTGACTCTTATTTTCTTTTAAATTTGTTTTTTCGAAACGTACAGGCTTTTAGTTCTGCATTCAAATAACTATCCGTGCTTTTATTACGGAGGGACTGCGAAATCTATCTTACAATTCGATTTTGTTGATATTTTAAGGCCTGCAGTTTTTGAATTTCTTTTTTGAAAATAAAATTGTTGTAAACGGAGTGCTCAGTTTTAAATACGTTATCAATAAACATACGCGAAGGAGTCAAGCAAATCGTGTAACTAGAGTGTTTCTTTGTTTGCTATCTCGCATTTCACCAATGTTTCTTTTTCTGTTTATTTATTACCTTCTCATTAATAAAATGCAAATCATGCCAACGATATAAAATTGCATATCATCTGCTAGATACCATCCCGCTTGAAAACACTGAAAAAAAAATTTGATAACAATATAAATTCTAGAGCATCTCAATTTCATTATAACAATTACATAATTTGAACGTGAAAGTGTCCGAGCGAAACAATTTAGTGTAGAAATTGTAAACGTATACCCAGTGCAATACACGACATTAGAAGGATGTTGTATGGACGTTGAAGTAACGTAATGGCGTTGTTTTAATGTCCAGCTGGGTAGCAGATTTCAGATAGTATGATATTTCAAAATTCTTTAAATTTATTGTCGACCACTATTTAACAGCTAAACAACTAAAGGGGATATTTACTTAATTAATACAATATACACCAATCTACCCTTGAGCTACAACCGCGCTCGCGAGCAAGAAAGATGAGCATAGGAATAAACTCTATTTGCTGTTTCCCTTTACTCTGTACGAGTAAACTAGTCACCAGACCCCCATAAATTCCGCGGCTCCACAATGGCAACCGGGAATGGTAGATGGATGTAATATGTAAATATATTTTTCATGTACTGTCTCGTCATCAGGTGCGGTTGAAAAATCACTATTTATTTAGGGTATGACATTAAACAGACGTCGTCATAACATCGTATCAATGTCCAAACAACACTGTTGACGTCAACGTACCGGTTGGTGATACCGGAATAATCTAATCTGAGGGGCGGTAAGAAAATCGGATTTCAGTATCTGCGTTTACTTTAATTTTATTGGTTTTATTTTATGAGCAACCCAAGCGAATGTCGATTTTTCTTTCAGGAGGAGTTAAAGAATATACATACTGTATTAGGCGGATTTAGAGTGCTGCGAACGTATGCGTAGGAGAGCGAAAAGTCGATTATCTATTAAGAAAAACAGAGACAAGTGTCTTTTCAATCTCCTTCGCTTATGTTGCTGTCTTTCTAAAACCCGCCTATGACGTACCTTCTCCTCCCATCTTTTAGGGTGGAAGTTGTTGATGTAGAGCAAATTGGTCCACCAGTAATTTCGGCAGCCTTTTCTGGCAAAACCTCCCAGCGGGTCCTGCGTGTACCAAAGTGGACCACTGGAAAGTCTAGGTGTTATGTAGGTGGTGGAGAAGATGACAAACGCATACAATGGTGTCAATCTATAAGAGAAAAGAAAGGGAAATACCTGACATATTTTAGTCACTTTTTACCGACTAATTTCCAGGTAAAATAAAATACATTTTTTAATGAAAAGAACAACAAAAAGATAATTATAATGGAAATTAGTAAATTTTAGTCAATTAGCAAAAAAAACAAAGTTTGGACGGATAAAAAATATTTACTAGTCACAAAAATTGTCACTTGTGACAAAAATTGTGTAGTGTGCAGAAAGTTTCGCATATTTCTTTTACTATTAATAAACACTTGCGGGATTTAAATACTCCGGAGAGTTAGTACTATTAAGGCATCGTTAAACAACTTCGAATTTTTAAGGGAAATTAGGAAATCTTTCTGGGAAAGAAAAATTTCTGCCAATCACTCGAAGGTGGTCGTATTAAAAACAGTAGTGCAACTAAAAAGCTCTATTACAGAGAGTAATGCCAAGAAGATTAATGGCATTTAAGGTAAAAAATGTTCTCCTTCACAGATGTTTAAAACTATACCAGAATACGAGCCTGCTTGATAGTTTGCGATAGAGAGAGAGAGAGAGGTTTACTGTAAGTATGCGAGTATACGGTGCAGGTACAACTAGTTTCTTCATCCATAACAAAAGAACAGTATCATCAGAAAACAAAAACATCGAAAACTATCGATATTTTCTAATTCGTGCAAAATATGCCAAAATATGCCAAAAAATGGCATATTTGTCGCGCTATAAAGTGGCTCCATTTCGGAAAATCTTAACACATAAACCAAACCTGTACGACAAAAATCGCATGAAAAGTAAAACCGTATGAATTGAACTTAATTCGACTATGCTGAATAAGAGTTCTGTCATGTTTTGCGATGGAGTTAGTGTCATAGCACCCTTGGCTTATAAATTAATTGTTATAATATTTCTTTGATATCATCTTTATGATTATGACCACGTGTCATTGATAGCAGGAATCTTGTTTAAATTATGCATGAAAAAGAATGTTTCATTAAAAAAAAAAAAAGCCACCTGAGAAGGTGATTGCCAGCGTTTGCCAATCCTCCCGTTAAACTAATTCATATTCCTCTTTAATTCAAATTCTGTAAAATACCTTAGATAACGGTGCAACAGGTAAAAAACAATCGAGAACTTGGTCTTGTATATGTTTTCATTTTCAATACTTCTATCCGACACATTGCTGCCCACCGAACTTTGTCTCTCTCTTGCCTCCATGTTGCGTCGCTGGATGTCGCTCATCTGCCGCTCGTGGTCTTGAATATAAACAAAAGCCGCTAGGAAGCCACTAGAAGAAACAAAAACAAAGTTTATAATGACGGTTGTTCATCTTAAACACTCGTGAAGGAGAGCCAAAATAACAATTAGCCTGTGATCTTCCTCATTAGATTATTGCAGCTTTTGCTCTTCTATACGTGTGTTGCAAGACATTTTCATCTCCAACTGGTCTTTTAAAATTTCCACTTCTCTAATAAGGTTTCTCGGTCCCATCAGAGTTTGAGACATGGAGAGAAAAAAAGGGGTGGATTGGGTTTTTCCTTAAATTATAACAAAGCTGCAATAAAAAAACATATTATTATTTAAGGAACACTTAACACTCAACAGACTCAGCAATAATAAATAAAGTTAGTCTTTTTTCTAACACGCAACCGGTAGGCACAACAAGTACGTACCTTAACAAGAAGAAAGTGTCTACCGCCAAATCTGTACTCGACACTATCTGCATAGAGAAACGTTGAACCAACCACCGGTAAACATCGAGTTTATTATCTAAATAATCAATCAATATTCAATCAATCAATCAATCAATCAATCAATCAAATATAACGTGAAACGAAACTCTTGCTCCTGACTACCCGATATGAGTTTTATTTTGGTGCAAAAGACTTCGGTAGCAAAAGGGTATTTATTGACTTAGCAACTATATTTCAGGATGATATTTCATATAAACTGCCTCTGATTTTCTCCTTGTGGAAAGACAACTACTCGTGTCACAAAATATATAGAATTTATAAAAAAAAGCAAATAAAACTCTTAAAAATTAATAAAATGGAGTGAAGTAAATTTCTGCAGCTTTTTAAGTTTTTTCTAGCAAAATAGAACGATAGAGAAGGATCTGGAGGGTTGGTGAACGCATGTGTAGGAGAGCAAAAAGAAGATTATCCGTTGAAAAACATCACAAGACAATTGACTTTTCACTCTCTTCCGCAGATGTTACAGACCCTCTAAACCCACCTCTGGAATGAAATAAATTAATTCGCAGAAATAAAGCTGTTGGTAGACTTCCAGTCTTCCAGTAAACGGCATGGCTCTAAAAATAGAATTCCCACAAAGAATGCTGGGATTGCTTTGCACGATTATGACATATGAGAATCAAGATTTACTATCACTATTTAGCCTGAGATCCGAGGGAATGAATTCTTCTGTACAAAACAAATGAACACATAACTTACAAACGTAGGGATTCGAGAGTAACATAACGTGACCCAGAATTATCCAAAACATCGAAAGCACACGGATACCGTGTAACGAGGTCACGATTTTACCATCGTTGTTATCGTTAAGTCGAGTATCGAAAAGCTTCTTGGAGTTGTTGATCATTGACCAATCGAACATCAGCTTCACCAGCCTATTCTCGTCTCCTGAATTGAGAAATGTCAGAATCAAGACTGAATATTTCCCGTGGAAAATGTAATATTTTTTACTTTTACACTCTCAAAAAGGCGACCTAAATATTCAGTCGCTCAGTGACTGACACGCGACGTTAGAAAGATGCCGTGTGGACGTGATTAAGACGATAAAACTTGGCTGGGCAAAATCTGCGAAGGAGAGCTAGAAATCAATCAGGGTGTCCAGCAGTTCCTAAATAAAAATCCAGCCTAAATTTGGTATTTTAGAAATCTTTTTCCAGCCAAAAAAGTGTGATTTACTATATTTTTTCCAGCCTCTAAGTTTAAAAAGGCACATAATTCCAGCCCGATGTTACAAGAAAATAGACTTATTTGTCCAACTTCATGGCTTCATAACCAAGACAGTTATTTCAATCAAAGTGTAAACGAAAAAACGTGTAAAGCTATATTAAAAATTATAGATTAAAATAACATATACAAAAACTCAGCACCACTCACAAAAACTAGCATGCTAGAAAATAGACTAAAAACAAAAATATTAACGAGTTAATATCAAAGACAAGTGATAAAAGATCATAGAAAAACTGTTGACCATGCTAATTTTGACGATACTTCCTTTATACCTAAGCACGCTTGAGAATGTTGAAAAAAATTAATTGACAACAATAATACAGGGGCGTCGACACGATGTTTAAAGTGAAGGGGCCACATTTTTAGTGACGTAGGAGGAGCCACCATGGTTGAGTCCGAGGCGACAGAAAATCTTTGAAATTTAAGGCTTCTAGATTGGCTAATTTAAGTTTTCAGAAAATAAAGTTTTCAAAATTCAAATTTGTTTTACTTAAAATGTTAGTAAAGTAATAAAATCAATTTAGAAAAAATACACATACATAGTTAAAAAAATTAGAAGTCACTTCTAATAAATTTTCCAAACTGGT
>JAUEKX010330725.1:0-17508 GCA_031834005.1 Dendronotus venustus
TATGGTACAGCTTGGCATTCGTCAGTGGTTTATCTTGCCAGCTTCTCTTTGGTGGGGTGGTTTTTACAAAAGGTTGGTCAGAGCGGTTAAGACATCACTTAGGAAAGTGCTTGGCAAAGCATTTGTCTCGTTTGAAGAGTTACAAACAAAAGCGATGAAGACTTGGACGAAGTCTTGACACCAACTCGCCTTATTTTCGGTCACAATAACTCTAAATCAACAAACATGGCGGAATTTCAGACTAATTTAACATCTACCGAGGTCACAAAGCGAGTTCAACGTATTTGAAATTCACTGTCGCTTACTTAAACGAACTCAGACAATTTCACAGTTATAGAAAGTCATCTTCAGCAGATACCCGAAAACTTGTTGTTGGTGACATGATTCTTGTTCGCGATGACATACTTGCATCACACGGAAAATGGAGAATGGGTCGTGTTGTTTCCTTGGTTACCGGTAAGGACAGAGAAACGCGCGAAGCTGAACTGCGAATGTTAACAAAGGAAGGGAAGCGTACATCATGCTACAGACCAAATCAAAAAATGATTCCATTTGAAATTTCAGAAAAAAACCACTACTATCCTCAGAAATCATAACCAAATTAGAGAATCGCGTACAAGAGCATACAATTGAGAGAAAGAGGCAGGCAGCGAAAATAGGGGAAATTGAAAGACAACTGAGAGATATAAATATTATTAATCTTATAATAATAATTTCGAGGCGGGAGGATATGAAAAGTGAGATGTGTACAGTTGTTTGTGTATTTAGTTCTTTTATGTATACGGTTATTTTATGTTTTTTTAGGATTAGTTGGCGCCTCGTATATTTCTGCCGTTAGGGCGCCCCCTTTTGTACTATATTTTTTGTTACACCTCGTGAGCGATGCCTCTTATTCAATATACATTTATACAGATTTGGACATCGTGTATGTTTAACACCCGCTTCCTAACCAATCTGTAAACCATGTAAACAAAACAATATTCACAATAAAAACGGTCCTAGTGAAATTATCACAAATTTTGGAGTAAATGATTTGGAGAGGTAGAAAATAGAAAATCAAAATCAGTGATTAAGAACATTTCAATGTTTTCTTCAATTTCAATGAAAAATATGTAATTGAAAATCGAAAGTAAATAGTTTGAGAAAAAGCAACGTTTTTATTGAAATTGTCAAGAATATTTAATGCATGTCCGGGAAAAAATGTCGGACCATATTGGGTTTAACAATGAAAAGATAATAAACAGAAAACAATGGAGAAAATTGAAATCGCCGATTGGCTAAGAGTTTTATTGTTTTAATGTAAACATGATTTCTAGTTGATTGTTTTTCAAGTAAGTAAGTAAAAGTGAAAAAAAAACAGATACTAACTGCTTCTTTTGTGAATTGAATGAAGTTTTAAAAGGATAAATAAAAAATGATGATCTCCGAAAAAGATTTTTAAAAACATGAAACACTTAACATACTTTAATGAGCCCCAAAAATTTTAGTAAAATAATACACTTTTTTTAATATACAAGTTGACTTTAGCTCAGCCCAAAACCTTCCTTTTTTTCACAATTTTGAGACTCAAATATGCTTAGTAGTTGCTTTTTAGAAAATAAGAAAACCAATGAAATTTTTCACCCGAGCCACTAAAGTTGCTTAAAATAGTAGTGGCCGCTTTTTTTCGAGAGAATACAGTATGCACGCCACTATAAGAAACCTCCTGATCTACTCATTGTTTACGTTACACATTATGGAGTTACAAATAATGAGCCTCAAAAGTTGCTTTATTTTTCTAGTTCCGAGCCCTGGTCGCTTATATAAAAAATGTATAATATTAAGATAATATTTTATATACCTTTTTTATCAGCTGCAAGCGTTATTTTTGTTATTGACATAAAGTTTTTTTTTATTCTTTCGCTTTTCTAAATTTTTCTGGAAGAAAATTGTTTACATATGGGCATTCAATTTCTTGGTTAATCTCTAGTTATCTATCTGGAACCAACAATCTCGTATCCTCCTCAATAGCTTCCTTTCCCCGATGAGCAGGCACACCGTCATGAGCCCACCAAATTCGTCTCATTTCAATTTTGGTAAATAAATAATATCATCTCGAGCATATGCTATTTATAGAAAATGTCAACAACAACTTTTTTTTTACAAAGACATTAAAAAAAAGAATCCTTTTCAGTTTACTCGTGAAAAGTTAATACGACAGAGAAAAATTTCTTGGAGCACTGATATTTTTTGAAAACATCCAAAATATATTTCCCAAAGAAAACATTTTCCAGAAGAAGAACTAATGGAAGTAATGAAATTTCATATGAATAGATAGGGTTACCAGGAGTTTCTTTTAAACGCTACAAGAAAACAAGCGATTTTTCAAGAAACAATACCCTCTATAGACATTTTAGAAAAATGTCTCGTCGAATGCTTTGTTAATATTGGATACATACTAATGAGGCTGCTTATAAGGTAGTGTACTTAATGTCTCACAAGCATGGGCCGTAACAAAACTTGTTATCGTGCTACGATGTTACAGAGGCGCCTTAACAGTTTAACTATTTTTAACCTACTTAAGACTCGCACTGACAGTATCAATCTTGCTGATATTGCCAATGCTTTTGTTGGAAACAGTGATTCTAGACTTCGTCATTTTGGTAGATTTACGGTTGAAGTTGATTTGAAAAGAAAACAGAAGCCATATTTGTATAAAACATTTTTACTTTTTCTTCTCGTTTTATTTTTCATATTCATAAAGTTTAAGTTTAAGCGACATTTTTCGGATAATATGTAATTCCCTAAAAGCCATAAGCAATATTCTCTGTGAATTTGTTAGTTTTTTCCAGCCAAGATATCGATATGAGAGGGCGTTTTCCGGCAATCTAGAGTGATTGAAATCTTAAAAATTTTCAGCCCACCGGTGGGGCCTGCGGGTGACACTATATCTTCAGCCCCCCTAAAACAAAAGAGCTCCCGCGGCCCATAATAAGTCTTATAATGCATTATACGATGATTTAAGTTATCCCTAACAAAAGATCTCTCCACAGCTCTCTTTTTTTAATTTTCTCATAAAAATTATAGTTTCTTATATCAAGTTAGATTTAAAAAAATGATATCCTCATAAAAAAAGCTGTACATCAACGGTAAAAGCGATAATGATAATGTATCTTAAAAAGATACATTTATAATTACATGCGGTGGTAACGTATTACCTGATGATTCTTTTACAATCACTCATTATAATTAGCTACATGTAATTGTTTTTTCCTGTTCTTTCATTCAATAAAACTATTGATGCATCACTGACAGCACGGTGTAATCAAATTAACAAAGCAACGAGAAATCTATTTTAATGACCGATTTGTATTATATTTACAGATTTCCCCCTCTACAGTAAGTTAGCTAATCAGTAGGGCTACCCACTCCCGGAAAGGTTTTGAGTACGATGAAAACATGCCGGTTTTGTTATTTAGATGACTACGGGAAAAGAAGGATTTGTGTTTTTGTTCATCATTTCCCCGCCGATTTCTCCCATCAAAGAGTTCTTTTAGAAGAACTTGACCAGTAACAAGCAGACGTCATTACCATTATATCAGTGAAAAAATATTGTCATTCCATTTAACATGCTCTTAAAACTCCGATAGATATTGTTTGTCCTTTCGAAGAACAAAAGAATTTACCATTCATAGCTGAAAAGTCGGGAAGCTAAAGAAGCAAAAGGGATTAAAGTTGTTTTTGTAGCTTCGTTATACAACTTTAATTATTACAGGAACATCATGCCACAAAAGGAAGAACACATCCCACAACCTCTCTGGAGGAGGGTAAAAACACAAAGGTTATTCTAGGGATAAGCGCGTTTTACTCTCCTTCTGTTCTTTATTCTACCCACCATAAAAAGGCATCTCATGAGATTATTGATACTCAATCCATGTTAGAAAGGAGCAAAGAGAACAACTTGAATAAGTTAATCAAAACGCCCCACCAAAATGACTGGGAAAAGCTTAATGCTTTTCATATGTGGCGTTTTTGCCATGTTCACGTTATCCACTGCCGGTGCCCCGCAGCCACTGTGTCCATCGGGTAAGAGATTCTTTATTTTCTGTATATATTTATACCTTTATATTTACATTCTTGACCGAACACTATCCTTATAATCCAAATACTCTACTGTTTAAACATTTCCCTAGTGTCTGTTACTTTTTTTGTGACAAAAATTTATTGGAGCGTTTTAAATCTACTTTATTTATAGTTTTATACCACATGTTCTGCTATATAAACTGAAAAACTTTACTTATCAGTTCTCCTTTTAATAAAAAAACTTCCCAAAATGAATTACTAAAACAGGTATCTCTTAAAAGGGACATAAAAGTATAAGATTAATTGCTCAACTAAATTAACAAATTAGAAAACTAAGTTAGATGAATTTATCTAACTGGAAGATATTGTGTAGCAAGAAATACATTGCTCTACTTTATTTCACTTTTTATAAGAATTATTTTTTCTGCAAGAAAAAACAATGATGAGACAATATTGAGACGTAATTTTATTTTGAATTTTATATTTTTTTGGGGTAGAATGAACCTTTAGAGTGAATAATTTCTTCTGTCAGGATCCTTTCGTGGAGATTTCTCTTAGTTCGTGCAATCAACCAGTTTTACCTTTTTTTCTTGAATATAATCGCAGCAAGAAATATTAATGCTATAAAAAATAAAAAAAAGTACAAACCGTACATACTTACAACAACATGAATAAACTCTGAAGGATTGTGTAAATAAGATAAGAAATTAAAGAAAAGTAATTTGCTGATTTCCCATTATGATATGATTAACATTCTTTTCTTCTTTATAGTTTCATCTCCTGAACCAACTGCAATGCAAATAAAAGACGGTAAAAAGAATTTGAGCTTATTACTTCACACGATAGAAGTTTAATAAACCACTTGAAGGGGATGGATAGACTGATTTTGAAGATAATTTTAGTCTTGTGCTCAAATTAGTATTATCAAGACCTATTATCAAGACCTATACTGTTTGTAATTCAAAAGAACAGTGAAAGACTGGTCCTATTTGTACGAAATTTACCTCAATGTCTATAGTAATAACGAATAAGATTTATTGATTTGCGTTACGCCTCAGCATTTTTAGCTACTATTCCGTCAATTCTTTATGAAGGTATTCTGGTTTTTATGAACTTATACACAATGATTAGTTAGACAGTGATGAATAAGAAAATGGTGTAATTCTTTCCAACTTTTTATGCTTGGTCATCTTTACGTTATTTTGAGTCAATCTTTACAAAATTTAGCACATTCACTATAATTAATTATAATTAATGCAAATAAGGTTATGGTAACATTTTTTTTTCGTTTTTTTTTTTTATATTTATTAATCACTGAAAACAGCAGAAATCTTCAAGCCACATAACTTCTATTATTATAATATTACTTGGTTCATATAGTTACAATCATACAAGAGCACAATAGTTACACCGCAAGCTTGAGATTTTTTAAAAAAGGGCTTATTTTTTAACAGAAATATTTTTGATTCGCCAAGAGAATCGTCTGTATACAAAGGTAAATCTTACCAAGACCAGCTACATATACCAGCAATCCAATATTCGGAACTAATTCTTTATTAGTTTTCATGAAGTCTAGATAGACAGTGATAATAGAGTGCCAGAGAAATGCTTACTTGTACCAGAAGTCCTGCATAAGAATGATAAATATTAAAAAGTATCATCATCTTATTTTGATAATTTTTTGATAATTTTCATTTCAGCTATCAATACGTTGGAGACAAATGTCGATTCAGCCACAATGGATTTAAGTATGACTGTTGCAGCTACTGGCAAATCGTTGATCGAAACATTGGCTGAAGAACTTTTAGGTATAGGCAACAAATTGTTTTTAAGACATTTTTAGACAGAATTAAATCTCGATTGGCTAAAAATTGGGTTATTCATACAGATATGGATTTAGCAATTTTGCTTTTCACTACTGCAACTTTTGATTAGATGATAACTGGCAACTAAAAAAGTGTTTTGTAACAATTTGTATAAAAATACCATGACAAGTTATAATAGTGTTTAATGCTATTTAACACCGATAAAGGTACTTACGCTTTCAGATTATACAAGGAAATGCGCTTATATTAAATGCCAAAAAATATATAAACTTGGTGAATGATGTTCCTGGTTTGTTTTTTATGCATTTAGGCAGGATCAATGTTGGACACTTTGTCCTGGAGACAAATAAATTAATAATATGATAGTTGCAATACTCTTTTTCGTGCAATGACCAGAAATCGATAGGTGTTTGTCTCGTTTTGAGTTTTTTCAGTTTTCTATTTTATTTTCACTTAAAAAGACTCCACATAAAAAAGAAAGTTTTGCATACTCAAGAATAGTGGTTTATTTTTTGCTTGTATTTACCGTGCGCAGAAAAGAATTGCTTTTGATAATCCAAATCTCATTTTAGATGATTTAATACATTGACAGTAAGAGAAACACGTACGACACAAGCCTTGCTATAGGAATAAGTTAAAGCTTAACTTATAAACTTGGGTAAAAGATGTTGTCTTTTATCATTTTAGAAACTGAAACAAAAACAGCGTTAGAAACATTTGTAAAAGACGATAATGAACTGTTGAGTGTGCAACGTAATATTCTCGAGACGTTGACCATGTGCGTCAAATCTTTGAAAACTCAATTACAAAACAAAAAGACGGATGGTTGGTTTTACAGAGTCCCCAAAGTCTTATACTCAAAACTTATTGTGACTCTACAAGAAACAAGTACGAAAATTGCTGCACTCCAAGACGTGTTTGATGAAGTTGATAATAATGCCAAGTGTAAGCTGAACAAGGTCTGTTATCAAGAAGACGTTTTAGATGCTCAAGACACCTTCATAGGCATGGTAGATAATGTTGAGACGCTAAAGACCACATGCACAAGTAGGCTCTAACAAATAGTTTTATTTTGCTTCGATTACTTTAAGATACTATAGACGAAATCCTTTGTATCCTTTGGTATGATAAACTGCCTTGTAGTTCTTTTTGCATTCTCTTTGGGCAAACCCACTCTTTACAATAAAAAACAACGACAGGAAACGGAGATTGACAGGTCGACAGTATCTGCGAAGAAGAGTGAAAAGACAACTATTTTGTAATGTTTCTCATCAGATATTTGGTTATGCCCCTCCTACGCGTGTGTTTGACCCCCTAGTCTATAATTGTCTCTGTGGAAAAAGTTATCGGAAGAAAAGAAGCAAAAGCTTCTCGAAAGTTATTAATTATTTAATAATAATTTTGATTGTTTTATTAACTATTTAGCCTTCAGCGTTGACTGTATCGCGCACTTTAACAGTTTTAAAACCGATTTCGAGAGATTCGCCGCAAACCCAATTGACTCTAGTCTTAGGCCCACTCTAACATCAATTTGTGATATGGGATGCTACGAAACGGAGACTGAACGATTCAACTACGAGAAAAGTCTGTTGACATTGGATGTGAGTGTGAAAGGGATGATCTCTGCCATTAAGTTCACCGTGAAGCACACAATCATTAGGCGACTGAACACTATCGAGAAGAAACTTCACGTTCGAAAAGAAAAATTAAACATCTTGAAGTTACGAGTCGAAGGTATGAATTGTTGTTGAATATTCCAGCATTACGACGCTTTTGTTTATGTGGCACTGATTAAGTTTCGTTTGAGCTGAACTCTGTAGAAAAACATCCCAAAGACATCATATCATTGTTCACTAAAAGCAATTGAATATCACTTTACTTAAAGTTTTATTCTTAGTCCGATGTAAATAAAAGAAAAATGGTATGAAATTTTGTAACCTTTAAGCAGCAGTGAATATATCATTAGTAGATTTGAGCGCAAAACAGTAGGTTTACTTGCTCCCTGTGGTCGTAACCTTTGATTGCTTGAAGATAAACGCTGATGTTTAAGGGTTTCTATGAAAATGTGTTTAGTTTCGACCGACAAGACGAGACCATGGTTTCCTGTTTTACGGTTACGGCACTTAAAGGAGGTTTATGTTTGAAATGATTACACTCATGTTTATGTGTTTAACACTTAGATTCAATAACGAAAGACGATTTGACAATATCCGTGGCCAACCTGACCCAAGTTGAATTCAGCGCTGAAGAAGACAAATACTCTCTAGATGAGGTGATGACGATGATCACCGATCTGAAGGAGATGTTATTACCTGAAGACTTTACTGAGGTCTCGCAACAGGCAACACGCCTCGCTTACCGTTTGGTCGGTTTATGTAAGCAGATCGGGGATTGTTTAGACTATTCCAAGAAAAAACACAATCTATACTCGTTTGAATTTCAAATAAGTACTAAGCGAGCAACTGTTGAAACTAATGTGGGAAGTGTCCAACAGTTTATCAAAGTCATCAAGTCAGGTAGGTAACATAAGTAAAACTTCAAGATTTCAGTATGACTTTTAAAGATGCAGTTTATACATAAATAAGACATATTTTTATTGTTTCGGGTTGTGCTCTGACCACAATTAACAATGACCACCTTCAAATATGGCTGAGAATGCAAAAGATGAATAAGAAACAAAAATGTGTTTGTATCATTTATAGGAAGCCCCTTTCTTTGCAAAACTGGCAATAAAGATATATACCAAAGTAATGTTGAATTACTCATTGATACATTGGAGACCTGCGACAAAGATTTGGTACAGTTGAATACTACACTGTTCACGGAATTCAAGAAATTCGACAACTTCGAAACGTACAAAAATATCGTTGAGGAGCTCATTGACACGAATGCCGCAGATCTTTTAAAAAGCGAAAAGTACAAAGGCTTTTTGATAGAATACAACAACATGTATTGTAAGTACAGTTAAATCCATTTCAAATTAAACTTATTGGTTCAACTAAGAGATAAGGATAGTGCGTAATGGACTCTCTTAGTTGGAAGTAAATCAACTTCCTTTAAAAAGAGTTCAAGTTATTTTGGATAACTGAAATTCCACCCAATAAAGGTTTTTGAAATGGTTATGATCTTTGAAGACATTTGTTAACATAAGTGTTACTATTTTATTTTTAGGCGGAGAAGAAGAAGGAGGAGGAGGAAGATAAAAAGACTAAACCTGAGCAAAACTTCCCAATAAACAGATAAACAAACTTATTGAAGAATAATGGAAGAACATCAATATTTAATTACTTTTTCAATGAATAACGGAAGAGCATCAATATTTAATTACTTTTTTCAATTGTTAAATATGAGTGTTTGCAATTTTTCATGTAAAATCAACACGAAAATAAAAATTATTTTGGCAATGAAAATCTTTTGTTAAAAATCATCGGTTTTTACTTTTACTTACTTAACTTATAACAGTATACTTGACTTTGGCTTTTATTATTTTAGTTTATTTATTTGGTTTTGGTTAATATATTTCTTGTATTCCATTTCTATTTCTCTTGCAAAGAATTAATTCTATATCTATATATATATATTATATATTTCTCCCACCGTCCAGGTGTAAAGAGAAATAAGTGAAATAACCCAACCGGTACACGACGTCAGAACGACGTTGTTTCAACGTTATTTTGATGTTTTGACGTCGTAACAACGTCTAAATAACGTCGTTCTGACGTCATGTGCCAGCAGGGAAGTTCTTTGGAACGAGGATGCTATTTAATCTGTGTTCTTATTATCTGATTCTCTTCAGATGAGTATCGAATAATGTCCGACACGTCAGAGGCGGATCTAGAATGTAGCAAATACATGCGTAGGAGAGCAAAAATGCAGTGATGACAGTGATAAACAGTGCAAGATGATTTTATTTTCACTCTCCTTCGCATGTATTTGCTACATTCTAGATCCGCCTCTGCACGTTGTGTTTATAAACCCACTGTAATAAAAGCTCATTCGGAATCTCTCTAATTTGAAATATGAATTTTTAGTCCCGACTCCCTCGTGTTAAAAGAACTCAAAAACGTTCAGAAAATTAGAAGAATATCTGCTTACTGTATTAAGCACTTTAATATTACATGTATTTAACAACAACGTTTAAATTTCAGCTGAGCTGGTGTATTTTTTTATGTTGTTGCTGATTTTCAGCTTTCAATGTTCTTCCTAAGAATATTATGAGTTCTTACACAAACATTACAAAACAGAAATTCTTTTATTCTGGAATTTTGTAATTTGTTCACCCAATGTGCGGGTAATTTGTTGTGATATAGTTGGACGAATTATTCCCTTATAGTATAAGTTTCCAATTAAAACAAAAACGCTTTTTTCAAATTTGTCATTTGTCATGCCTTTATGAAAAATGACTGCATAGCTTTTTGTAACAGAACTCTGTATAAAGCAGATACAGAAACGATGCCATTCATCGTCAAAACAAAACAATCCATCCGATGATGCATAATGCTGTAATTTACTGCAACGTTAAAAAAATGTTGCCAAGCCATCTTGGCAAGCTAGGGTGAGAAATTAGCTTCAGTAGCTAAAGTTGAAATGTCAAGTCTTCGTTTTCGCTGAGTATTCGTGTTTACAACATTATAAATGTTTGAAATAAAAAATTTACAGAAAGAAAAGTTGGTCCAAATTGTTTAAGTACCTAATAAGGTAATCTTTACTTGTTTGTCACCACCGCACCGTCTAAATTACTAAAATTTAAACTTAACGAAATCATTGAAATGAATTTTAATGTTAAAAACCAATACAAAGTACTTGCAAAAATCATTGTTTAATTTAATCTTCCGATGCCTTATTTGAAGAGAATTTCAAAATCTTATTTTTATTGTTAAACTTTTTTGTCCATTTTCAAATTTAGAAATTGATTTAAGGCCAGGCAAGCTTTATAAGTTCTTAATCCTTAAGAAAGTCTTTTAAAAATGGTCGAAACTCGTCATAATAAAGAACACAAAATCGCATGCGAAAAAAACAAGAAAAAAACAGCAATCACTTTTTTCTTGTCTTCCTTTTTGTTCTTTCTGTCCTCAATTTATCCATTCCTTGTTCGAGAATAAAAAAATCACAAGAGTTTTTTTCCTTCCTCTTCCGTTTACGTACAGGTGAAAGTGATTGAGTAACTGAAGAAAGTAAAATAACGCCTCGATCCACCTGGTTTTATGTTTAACCTTTTACTTACTGACTGAAAGTAATATATCATCAATCATCATTTGCTGTGCAAAATAATTGTTTTCTACTTCACTTTGGAAAAAAAGAAAGAAAACCAAAAAAACAAGGAAATAGGCCCCTTGCTGATGTTTTACATCCCAGACGAAATTAACTCTTTGTTGGAACTCCTACAACGTCATTTTTGGAAACCCTTTTTGTTTTCTATTTTTATAATCAATAGACATAAAGTTATAAAATGATTCATAAAAACATAAAGAAAAAAAATCTTATTATGTTAAGAACTCAAATTAGTATATTTATTTTATCACTATTTCTTTTAACATTCATTTTTGTTTTTCTCGGCTTAATTTTTCGTTTTGGTACTGCAATATTATTTACAAGATTGTTTTGATTTGATCACCTGAATACTTATGTCCATGCGGGCGTATAAAACTTTCTTTTGAGAGGATGATAGAAATATTTCCTTTAATATCTTTACTTAAGCCATCAAAATAATCAACATATAACTTGTTATACTACAATTATTGAGTGTCTTTTAGAATTTATGTTTTAGAATTTTAGAATGTTGTTCCGGGCGAAAAAAACAAACTTACATATATTACAAAAATTGAGCAACGTTTTTGGGAATATGGATCTACTGCTCTTTGATATTTTTCGATGTTTATTTTTTATTTTTTATTTTCTTGATTATACTTTGAGCCCATCGTTTAATTTAGCTCTCAAACTAGTTAATTTTCTTCCAGGAAATTCATGACATGGGCCATTTAGCTTTAAGTTAAAAAATGCGATGGTCTTTAAAAAAATCAAACAGTAGTAAATATCAAATACATCTGTAGTTATGAAAGTGTTCCATTTTTATATAATTAGCGCCATGAATATTAACCATTTACTGAAAAAACATGAATTGAATGGTACTGTAGAGATTTTGTTATGGTGGTTGATAGCAATAATTTCTCTAAAGCAAACATGTACTGAACAATCTGTCAACAATAAAGGTATAAAATGTACCAAGTTATTAAAATAGTTTGTTTTTCTAGTTATTATTTATCTAAATTTTGGCATATCTGTCATGAATGTATGAGTATTTTCATAATCTCAAAAATGAAGCATAGCATATATTGCTTTATTTAAGCTTATTGCACAAAGTAAGTTTGTTCAACATAAAAATACATTTGTAAGATCTGACCATTGCGAATCTTTTTAGCGCCATTTTTACCCTACGGTTTGGATATTGGTGATGAGCGGTTCAATGCTGGTGAAACAACAAAGGAATTGAAGCTACACACACCCATTTTGAACAATGTGGAAAAAATTTTTGTAAGAATAATTACACTAAGTAACACGAGCAATTTTCTTGGTGCCTTTTGAGGTTCGAATTATCGGGATTGTATTGTAAAACATTTTTAGAATACTAAACCGTCTACCTTGTTTCATAACAAGGAAGTTATACTTTTGGACATTTATTTATGCCTAGAACTATGATTAACTCTATGCAAAGTTGCTGAAGTAAAGAGAGGAGATGCAATCCTCAGTTTATTATGTCCTATGCAAGAAACCATAAGAAGCTTCTTGATTTTAATGCTGTTCCTAATCTCTCTATAGATTAATCAAAATGGCATCATCGGCCTCAACGAGTCACAGTATCGTGCTCTCATCCCATCAAAGGACCGCTTCATCTCTGTCTACCACAAAAACACCCGTCTCTCCGCCACGTCCGACATCTTTTACAGGCAGACAAACGATTCCCGATTATTGTCGGACATTCGTGTGGTCGTGCGTAAGCATTACGACCGCGACTTCGTGCCGACAAATGCAATTGTGGTTACCTACATGGATGTCTGTGATCAGATGATTAAAGAGAAACGGTTCACCTACCAGGCAACGTTAATCTCAGACTCCATTGATGCATACCTCTTGGTGAACTACCACACGCTTGCAATGTCTGGGGCAACGACCGGCTACTCGATAGATGAGGAGTGCCAGTTTGGTACATTTGCACCGGTCACCACAAGTTTGAACTTGCAGGCAACATCAAATGTCGGAAAGAAAGGAGTGCATCTGTATCACTTGACATCAGAAGACTGCTCTCACTCAGGTAAGATGGTTAACAATTTTATTATTTGCACTATAATCAATGTGTGAAAAATTTCAAACTATTTTGTCCTAGGGTAAGATTGTACCGAATTTAAAATATTTCAATCTTCCACAAATTTTTCGTTAAACAAAACTAACGAAATTTTTTAAGGCAATGAAAATCTTGTCCAACATTCTTTTCTCCAAAAAGATAAAATAATCCCAGATGGAGCAGAACGTCAAAACGATGACGATTGGTTAAATAGTTCCACTTAGCAAAATTTCCACTTATCCAGAGTTTGAAGATAAAGCTAAAGATTTCTTTCTTCGTCTTGTTTAGGTTTTTATAAATACATTGGTGATGATATTTTGCCGGCTGGCGATAACTCATTTGTGAAAATGTCACTCAAGAAACCAATGCCTTTGTTTTCTGGAAATTACAGTGAACTTTATGTAAGTTTTTGTCATTTCTTTATTCCAGAAGGGAGGAGGGAATTCTTCTAAAGGTCTGTACATGTGCAGGAGAGCAGAAATGGCAGAATTATGAAAGAGAAACGCTATAAAATAGTTGACTTTCACTCTCCTTCGCAGATCTTGCTGACAACTCTCTATACGTCTCTGCGTTCACTCATTTACTTTATTTGAGGTTTGAAAGTAAGTTACTTAAAAAAAGTTTATTGATCAATTTACTTAAAAAGTACGATGGCTCTCAGCTGTCGTATTTGAAGGTATACTAACCACAATATTATTGGCAGACAACTTTTTTACCAAATCTTTCCTTTTTCTTTTTTTCATAGGTTTCAGTAGATGGTTTCATCACGCCGACCCGTCCATCTTCAAAATACACTCAACGTCAACTGCCAAGCAAGGACGATCTATTCATCGCCATACTAGCTGTTGACATGGATACCACAATCACTGGATCTATGTCGTATCGGGAAACCTACGACCAGCAAACCCTGTTGTGGGCCAGCCGCCAAATCACGCGGTTCATATGGAAAGAGTTTGTTGTCACGCAGGCTATAGTCGTGACTTACTTAGGAGTTCCGGCTAAATTGTCGAATGATCTGATGTCCTTCCAAGCAGTACTGGCATCGAACGGGAGAAAAACCTACATGATCACTTACTACAAGTGGCACAAGGGAATACGCTTTCACGGTATCATGGGATACTCGAATGGGTTATGCGATTGGAATTGGTTTCGCGGCCGCGGAGACAGTATGAAAACCACCTACCTGTACACGAACACTGGACTTGTGGGTCAATACATATACCCGGTTTCTACTGACAGATGTATCGATGAAGGTAAGATTATAGAAATATCGCTAGTACGCAAGTTCGTGTTATAAAGAAAAAGAGTATAAAAAAAAGTATATAAAAGTAATTGTTCTACCGTATAGAGTTAGAGAAGGAAAATAAGTGTAGCTATTGATTTCCTTTTTTCATAAAAAGTGTTATTTCCGCATGGCGAGGAGCGTGGAGATTTGTCGATGCTTAAAGGTGACGACGCAGCTGTTAGCTATACATTGAAACAACCATTCCCATTCTTCACTAAGAAGTATCGAACTATTCAGGTAATAAATTGAATGTTAAGAGTACATTAACTTTGATATAGCTCTTCATGACAGAACAGTGTTCAGAATCTTTGTATAGTGTTAAATTCAATACAATATCTGTGTACGTTAATTAGAGTACATTTTTGCAAAAGAAGAGAATGAAAGGCGGAGCTGTGTTCGAGTGGTTAAGGCACTCGACACGTAACCTGCTGGTTGGGGGTTCGAGTCCACCACCGGTCACAGTTGCGAGGATAACCTCTCGTTGCTAATTGCCATAGGTTTCCGTTGTAGGTGTTGCGCAAAGAAGGCAGGACTCTCATTGATAGCAGTCTGATTAGTACTGAAGAGACCATCCTGGGTAAAAATTCATAAATAATAATAATAATAAACTCATTCGATCTGCAACAAAAGTTTTTTCACTGAGTACGTTCAAAGTAGATTGTCCAACCTACCTCAAACTAATAATAATGGTATGAATAGTTTTTGAAACTCATTTGCATTGCTTTCATTTGCCTCGCTTTATAAACATTTGAATGTTGTTTTGTATATGATCGAGGTCAATTATACTGCCTAAAAAGTTTATTGAAACGAAAATACGGAAGCCATCCCAGCTTTTCTAAGACTGAGTTCGCATCATACCATTAAATGTTACCAAGCATATATGACATTCTATTTCATATCTTTATGTTAATATGGAATCAAACAGATCGGAGTGAACAGTATGATATCAGTGAACAAACCAACCAGTTATTCCAGTGACAAACTGTTCCGTGACAACACCATCCTCCTCATCATGTACAAAGATTTCACTATCCAAGATGGTGGTTGTGTTTACTACCGTGAAACGCACGAGTCTTTCGACTTGAATATGTACTCACAACGTATCAAAGAGAACAAAGCCAAGGATGTCGTGGTCAGACACGCTATAATTGTCACGTACGTCAACGTGCAGGAAGTTACGGTAGAATCATCGAGGAATACTTTCCAAATTGTACTTTGCGACACGGGTGTTACTGGTTTCTACGGAATCATCAGTTATTACCGATTAACAACGATCGGAGATTCGACAAGTGGCTACCAAGATCAGGCGTGCGCTAAGAAAGTGTTTAAAAAACTACGAATACCGACCGTTGAAGAGGTCGAGCGTACGAAATACGTGCATGTGTTTCGAGTCGCTCCGTGTGATCTGAAAGAAGGTGAGTCGTTACGTTCTCGCACGAGTATGTTGGAACAAAAGCCCGTCAGGTTTTCGGTCCAGCAAATCGTAAGCAAAAGGTATTTTTGCAGTTTCAGTTTATACATCTAATTGTGGACGAGGATTCATTTGTAAATATTCAGGATGGTATGTCTAATTAGTAATATATTATTTATTGTTTATTGGTATAATAGAAAGCGTGTAATAATATTCATACTTGCAATGTCATTTTTAGGCATTGTTGCGTACGGTGAAGAGAATGGCGATAAACGCATGCGCACTGATGAATCGTACACCGAAATACAACTGGCACAACCAATACACTTCTTTCATCAATCATACAACAGAATATTTGTAAGATTTTTTTTTGAGAGAGAGGGTACACAACTGAAATTGGGAAAAAAATATTGTGCGTGGGAATGGGGATTTTGCTATGGGAAAGTGGTACTATGAAATACTGTTTTATGGAAGAAATTTCGTGAGATATAATATAATATAATTACTTCATTTATTTAGATGAGCAAGAACGGCGTTATTTCTTTCAGTGGACCGTTTCTCGGGAAACAATTATCTTTGCCTTACGACGCAGCCCCTGTTCTAGCCGTATATTCCACAGAGCTATTAATCACGTCACCCACAAGCAACATATTTTACCGCCAAACACAGAACTCTAGCCTTGTGGCAGAAATCGCAAAAATTACGTCATTAAAAGCGGATAATGTTGTTGTCATAACTTTCGCAAATGTTCAAAGTTCCGGTGATTCCGGTGAGTCATATATAAACACTTTCCAAATTATCTTGGCTTATAATAACCTGAAGACTTATGGGATTGCTTTCTACAAGCGGTTAGATACCCAAGATGCAAGTGTCGGCTGGAGTAGTCCCGGTTGCAGTTGGAACTTGCTGAGGTCGCCTAGAGATAGTGTGTCCATGGTTTCCACGTCAAACATAAACGAAATGGGGAAACACGTGTTTTTGTTGCATTCGTCAGAAATGAAATGCTCTCCTTACAAAGGTATAACTGCGTTTTAATAAACGTTATCTTGACGTAATTCTTGCGTCATCTTTGGTTGGTGGAAGAGTAAAAATGAATAGATATTAATAAATTATACTTAAATATAAAATATTTATAAATATAAAAATAATATAAATAATTATATATTGTGCGTCCTGGACAGTAAATAAACCTTATCGAGATCAGTTCAAATGTGAAAGTTCTACATACTATACAGGTTTCTATGGATACGGTAAATACATGGGTGGCAGAACGATGAAGTACGGTGATCAGACAATCGAAGTTGATCTCCCACAGGAGACACCTTTCTTGGGAAGGAGGTTTGTGCGAAAGCTTTGGGTGAGTTTGAGCGTCTAGTAGTAGTAGTATATGTTGATTCGTTTTAAATTTGGTTGTTGCACGGAAAAGAAAATTTTGTGGATTATTCAACTCGTACTTCTCAAGACGTAAAACGCTACAAAACCATGTTGCTTAAACTTTGAGTAAAAATTGAAGCAAGGCTCTGCTTCTTCATTTAGTTGACACTATTGGTACAAAGGAAATTATCCGATGATTAGAGATGTCCCT
>JAUEKX010332946.1:0-33815 GCA_031834005.1 Dendronotus venustus
AAATGGAAGTTACTGCTCAATTTTCAATCTCAAATTGGGCACTTTTTCAAAAAGGGCTGGCACTTAAAGGGTTAATAAAGAAGACAGAAAAATGCAACTCAGCAAATTCTGTTCCTGTTCATTACGCGTTTGACAGTTTATTTTTATTTGGGTTTGCATTCAGTTTACAGCATTTATCTTAATTAAACCATATTAAATGAAAGCTGTTGTTTTTGTTAAATATCTGTTCTTTTTCCTAAGAGCAACATTTTACTTTGATTTATAGAAAACATAACAATTTTCCAGGAGGCTTAAATTGTAAAAAGATCACATGTAAATATCAATGTGGTAGGATTTTCTGTCAATATTTTCCCCAAACACATCAAAACCTGCAGGGGAATCAATCGTTTCTATTTTATTGAAACCTTTCTCAATGCATTGAATGCACGCTATGTTTAGAAAATATATGTTCTTTTTATTCCAAGAACATCTTTATTTACAAACACTTTTTCCGCAGAAAATTAAAAATCATATTCAGTTAACTTGAGAATAGTCTAAAGAAAAAAACAAAATTTTACAGGTGGATTAATATTTTGGAAAATATTGAGTATTTTTTATCCAATAAGACATTGAGTTTTCCAATAGAGGAATGGGAAAATGCTCGCAAAGTAATTAGGATTTTCAAGTGGGTAATATTAACCAACTCACATGTGATTTCCCAGGATGCGATACCCCGTGTGATCAAAATTTTCTTGTTTATTTTCCGAAGGTGGTTATATCAAGATGTTTTGCATAGGTGCAGTATTTAGTGAATGTTTGTCTTATGATGTATGTATGTCTTATTATATAACTTTACACTCATAGCTGCAAATGTTAGGACAACATTCTCTATGTTTAATAATCTTGATTAATAGGTTTTCACAAAGATTGTTGTTGTTTGGGTGCATATATATATTACAATATAAATAAAGTTTTATAAATACTAGCTAGTAAAGAATTCAGATTTTAACTGTTGTATTTTTAATATATCATTATCAGGGCCGGCGAACCCGGCGGGCCGTCGGCCCCAACCATGGTGGCGCCTCCTTAGTCAGTATATTATTTGGCCAGTATAGTATATTTGTGCCAAAGCCTCTGACTCCTTACAAATGTGTTTCCTATAAAAAAGGGTATATTACATTAACAAATACAATAATTATAATAAGAATTAAAAATTTATAATACAAAAAAAATTACTTAAAAAACTTGAACATTTAAAACTTACAAAAACTCTTCAAACCTATTATGCTATTTTAAGAAAAAAGCTTCTAGTTTAAACTAGTAATGCTTTGGCTTTTTGACAGCCCAAGCCCAACTTACTACAATTTTAAATACTTTCCACAGCATTGGTTACATAACTAACCTACTTGGATTTTTACTTACCATTTTTTACTTATAGGTTTTTAAAAACTATAATATACACAACTATAATATATACACATGAAAAAAAGAAAATGATGTTCCAAGGAGGTAACTAAACCTAACCAGAAATCTACAGGGAAGAACCTTTTTACATTGAACTACCACAATTGTTTTTGAAATTGTTCTCCTTCATTTATCTTTGACTAGTTGCACTAATTTTTCTAAACACGCATTAGTGTTCCTACAATAAAACATTCTACCAATAAGTGTTGAAAAAGCAAACTGCAACAAGAGGGGAAAACGTAATCTCTCTCTGTATTACAGTGTCCAGATAGTAAACAAAAGAAAAAGATGCTCAGCTATTGCGAATTTTCTTCCAAGTCATGAGGATGTAAATGAACCTAAAAATACCCGATAGGAATTCTTTCCACAGGAATCCATAGCCATCCTGCATCGATTCCTCTTGAATCATCAACCAGATACGAATGCCAAAGAAGAAAATATCCATGAAGATCAATGTCGAAACCGATTTCATCTTGCGTAACCACAGCCATCTATCCTTAGCCTTTGAGATAACCATAGTATCACAATCAGCGAGATCTTCAAGACCAGCAGGAAATGCAAGCAAAATGGATGCTACTCCCAATGATAGATAGAAGATGACCTACAGATATAACGTTTTATGATTATCTGAAGGTTTTAAAAATACCTTGGATGTAAAAAGAATATCTTAACATATCCAATGTATGGAGAGGGGCAATTCTAGATCTGTTTCAATTCAACTGGCATGCGGTCGAGTATCCCATGACAGTATACCCATATCACTTTCAAAGAAAATAGAAAAAAAATTCAAACATGGATTTAATGATCAGCAACACATGCTTAGAAGAGCAAAAGGCAGTTTTATTTGAATAACATTACAAGGTATTTGTCTTTTCACTCTCCTTTGCAGATGTTACCGATCCTCTAAATTTGCCTCTGGTCAAATTGCAGGTAGGGGATTCGTGGACCCTTAATCGAGATATATACATACATATACATATATAATTTTTATTTACTTGTAAAGCTACCCCACTTTTCTGTACACACCCAACATAAGATAAAAGATCCATCATGTCAAAGCTCTCCACCAGCTTGAGTGCAACCGCCCATTTCTGACCATTTGTATAACTGTCTACCGGATACGGAAATACAAATTGCGACACCACAAGTAGCGGCAACACCGATTGAAGTACAATGAAATCTGTGTTTTCAATTTTTAAATCCTGGAAAAGAATATCTCACATTATGACCGAAACAAAGAGAGCCGTTCTATATTCTTGCACTGATCTAAATAAATTTTCTTTCCCCAAGCGAATTAATAAACGTCCCAAGGGATCTATGGCATTAGAAAACAACTAAAATTATCACTTACAAAACAACTCATATCTTGTAAATGACTTGTGTTGAATGTAGAGTTCTGCTGGCGAACGTCAAAACCATCTTTAGTGGCTGCTGCTTTATAACCATAATGGAGCACTATTCCGTATGGTGAGAGAGACCAAAAAATGAATACGAACATGGGTAAATGAAAATAGCCTTGGCCATTGGTAATGATTTTTTTGATCTTGGTCTCCCTACTAGAAGAAGTATAGAAATGAATTGCAATTAACAAACCGAGAGTATCTTAGAGTATAGGGTACTCCAAAAAATGGAGTATACGGGTATATACCACCATTAAGGGTACCCTTTTAACCTAAAAACCTCTTAAGTGCTATTTAGAGTGTAGCCCTTAAGCGTTTAAAATCTCCCTTGCTCTTCTAAGGATATAAAAATTTTACTGACCAGTCCCATGGGGAATATTTGTAAATATGATAGGTCTACATCATCTTTGAAAAATATAAGGCAGTGGTTATTGCACATGATGCACCGTCCCTGTTTTGTGACAGTCTGGTTTAGATAGTCAGTTCAGTCTAAAGTTTGCGTTACCGTTTTAATAAATGTTTTTTTTTATATTAACATCCTGACTCGTGGAAAACCCCCAAGTTGCCACATTTGGGATTGCATAGCCGGACGAGGATTATATCATTTACCTTTATTAATGTGACACGAGTTCACCGTTTTGTACACTTCCCCATTATTTTTCTTAAAATCAAATTTATTTATTTAAAATTAATTTTGATTTCATTTTTACAAATATAGGTATTCAGGGTATTTGAAGTACTTACTCTAGTTTAAGTGCTCTAATTTGAAAGCACTCACAAAGAATTAAAGCCAAAGTTAAGATAACGGCAGGAACATAAAGCATTACATCTTCATACATGTTGTTCTGATGCAGGACACGGTACCAACACCACCAGAAAACACAATGATATATTACATATACAATATACACCACAACGGCTCGTAATATTTTAAAATCTGGCATTTTTTTGATACTATCTTTAAAGGGCTATTATATTACGATGTGTTTCTAATAATTTAATAAGTGTCTCTTTCCTTTACACTTTTCGTTTTACCAGTTCGAATAGGATAATAATTGATACAACAACAACAGAACAAAAATAGAGTATATAAATAAAAAAAGAAACTGCTGAATAATCATATCATATTGAATTTTGTTTTTTGTGTCTTTTCACGGGATGTTGGGGAAATCCCATTTGGTTCTAGGAAAGTTTCTTATATATTATTTATATCGTAAGACTATTGAGACATTTATTTCATAGAATTAATTTTAAAAATAGCAAAATTCTAAATAACCCATTGACGTTGGAGCATGATTTTTGGTTGGAACTTACTCTGAACTTACTCTAACTTATTCTGCACCCAGAGGACATAAATTTTGATTACTCTCCCATCTATCATAAAGAGTTAAGTTTATCTCTAGACCTGTGTTACGGCCATCGAATTTAATTAATTTTGGATACATTCTCCTTTAATTATTTGCCAGAATTTTGATTTTGGGTTGTGGCTAGCTAGCAATAGTTATCATTTCAAAGCCTTTGTTTTCCAGTTTAAAATTTGAAGTTATGTAGGCATTTACGTACAAAAATGTAAATTTGCGGTAAATAACTAATTAAATTCTTAGACAGTGTAGTCACAGCCATGACTGTCCCATTCACAAATCTAAATCCAAAGTTAGGGACAGATTTATCTGAATCATTAGTCGAAGTGGTAAATAAATACCACGTGTATTGTATATATACAAGATTACAAATTATAATAAAAATTAAAGTTATAATTAAAATTGCAATACAGTTAGAAATTACTTAAAAACTAGTACGTATAAAGCTCTCAAAGTGCTTCAAACTTATTTCGTCGTTGTAAAAAAAAACATTTAATGCGTCAATTTTTTACAAAATTTAAAACGTAGCCCAAGCCCAAATTTTTACAACCTTAAATTATACTTTCCACACATGATAGAAAAGGGAACAACATTCCAGAGGTGTATCTAAACCTAGTCCAACATCTGCAGAGGAGAATTGTTTTAGATATCAGGGGTTTCAATAGCAGATTAACTTTTGCATATTTTTGTATGAAAATATGCAAAAGTTTTTTGTAGAAAAATGTAGAAAAATTAAACGAAGCTCTTGAATTTCATTTATCTCGCAATGGGGTTTTTAGCAAAAAATAAAAAAGTTGCAATGGATAAATTAATAAACTTGAATGATTGTAGCTATTCAAAAAGGGTATTTTTTGCTTATCCCAAATTCTAAGATACACAATTTATGTAAAGTAAATGTCGGGCAGAGTAGATACCATCATAAAATTTACATAACTTAGTAAAATATGATAACAAGAAAAATTATATAAAATAATAATCATTCTTAATAACATGTATTTTGTATCTTGAATATATAAAAACAAGACGACAAATCTTTGTCAAACTGGCATACATAATTCAAACAGTATCTTGAATAGTTCGATACATTCTTACAACGGTAAGCTAAAATTTGACCAGTTTTAGACCATACTATATCAGACTTTATAAATATTTCAGTTGTATAGAAATATCCAAAACATGTTTTATTAAATAGCGATGATAATCTTTCTACGAAGTCTTTGACTCTATGCAATATTGCATCATATATTTTGAAGGGTTTGAATATCCAATGTATAATGAAAATTTCCCCATTAGTGGATATGGGAAATACCCTAATTTAAAGGACTTCGCACATGTAACCAAGACGAATTAGATTAACTTGTGTGTAATTAAGAGAGATTTTAGGTTGGCCGAGGAAGGAAGAGAATAGAAAATATGTACGCAGAAATTTTTCAGGTGTTATCTTTTTTTGGTGATGTTGCTCAATTCTGGGAGATCTATAGGTTTCTTAAAGTGAAAGAGTATGGGACAAAGAATTACGAATTTGATGGTTACACATGGTTTTTGATTATTAAGATGTTTATCGAGATAGGGTGCACATTCAATTTGTAAGTTAAAAAATTCAAAACTTTTACAGACATTTACATTTTTTTCATATAGACTAGCGTCAAGTTCATATAGTTAGGAGTACTAGAAGTTTGAAAAATTACTAAAAAGCTAAACTAAAATATAGATATAGATATTTATATAATTTTTTTTACATAAATAAAAATACCATACCATAAGCTCTTTTTTAAGTAAGTATTTTTAATAAATGTTATTGTTAAGTTTTGAGCCTTTTTGTTGTATTATGCCCTTACATAATATTCGATAAATTATCTAGAGAGACTAGAAGACAATCACTGAATTTCTTTTACTGATGATTGCTATTAATTCTTACTTTTTAATAGATATCCTGATCTATTATTGACTTTTAAAGAAATCTATCTATATTTTCAAATAGGTTTTCGGAACTTTCCGATAAACCTTGCCCAGAACTATCCAGAGATGATGTTGTTGCATATCATTTTCACTCTCTCTTTCAAGTCATTTTCATTTGATTGATAATCAAAAGTTTCGAATAGTTATACCAATGTAGTAGTAAAAGTTTAATAATTTTTATAGATTGTACATATTAGGTTTCTTATAGACAGGCCTTATACAAAAAGTGTAAGTATGTAAATCCCCTTACTATCTCAATGTTGTTTTTTTTATACCTTAATTATGCAATGGTTTTAACATGGATGAGTAAAAAAAAAAATGCTCCCCTTTAATTAGAAGGTTTCAACTCTTTTCGTTTGTTTTATAAAAAGAGGAGAAAGAAATCAGTATATTCTTTATGTATTATTATTTAAAATGTAGTTTAGATTTTAATCCTCTCTTGCATTTTTATAAAATAAACCTGAAACAATACCTTTAAGAAATGAGTAGGACACCTATGGAAATAACAATTTTTTTTCTTCACCAACGTCCCGTAACTATGCAATGTTGCTTCGTATAAGTTGAATGGTTAGAATGTCCAATGTGTGATAAAATATTTCCCCATTAGTAGACATGGGAAATACCCTAATTTATTGAAGATATTGCTCCATACATATACAACCAACATTACTATATTGTAAGATTACGAGTTATATCATTTTAAATTTCTGCTTCATTTTTCCCCCAAATACATAGCCTATAATTCTGAACTCCAGGGCCGTAGCAGCCTATGGGGCCGGGGGCTACGGCACTGGAACTATTTAATTTTTTCTTTCTATAGTTCACACTTTTAATCTACATCTTAATCTTTTAACAGCTGCATATATACCTATATACACACTGTTTTTATAAGAACTGGTGGTTACACAGCGTTTTTTTTTATTATTACCGTAAATGCTCGATTTAGCGCCCCCTCTCGAATTAGCGCCCCTCTGGAATTAGCGCCCCCCTTCTTTTGCAATGTTTTTAATTAGCGCCCCTCTCGAATAAGCGCCCCGGGGCGGTTATTTGAATACAATATTAGAGCTAAAGGGGGCGCTTATTCGAGTTTTGGGTGATACATTATATCATTTTGTATATAAGTTTTACAGTTATTTAGAAAAAAAATTTAAATTCGAGTGACTATAAAACTAAGAATTTTTATAAGCGCCCCTCTCGAATTAGCGCCCCTCTCAAATAAGCGCCCCCCTAAAAGTTGAAATTTAAATAAGCGCCCCGGGCGCTAATTCGAGCATTTATGGTATGCTTATTGCGATATGTTGCATATTGCTTTTGTAAGTTACAAATCAAAAATATTTACAGCTCCATTTACATTCATGTTTACATGAATAAAGTTCAGAGAAAAAAAGGAAATTATTAACACAGTCTCTTAATCGTGTAAATCCCTTAAACATACTCAGTGTATGTTACCAATATGAATTGTTCGTTACTTATCGTTACAGAGAGGACCCTCGCAACGGATATTCAGTGATAGAAAAAAGCTTTGGCCACATCATCATTTCCTTAATTTCTACTGGTATAGCAGAATTTGTTGGTTATGATGAATGCCAATGGGGTAGCTCAAAGGTAAAAAATATATCGATTTGCAAGTCTTGCTTTGTCTAGACCGTCTGTGACACTTTTTTCCCAGTAGCCATATCCAAATTTGTTGTTTTTATACAAGCAAGTGACGCGGTTTGAATATCAGTAACATGTCTTTTTAACGTCTTTTGCTGCTAGGCCCACTATTTCGCTGGAATAAATTCTTCACGAAGATTTAAATAGGGACCAGAGTAACGGCTTGAGAAAAATAGTACTACCCTAAGCAATGCTCTTAACCTAGTCCTCCTCTAATATTGGGATAAAAAGTTGGTTTGCTTAGTCTTTTACTGTGAATTTACTATTTACTGTCCTTTGTGATACTTTACAAATAGATTTTAATAAGTTTTATAAATACTGAAAGTTGTTTATCGAAACGTGTATAATTAAACTAAGAAGACTTTTAGTAAAATTCTAGCTCGGTAAAAATCTCATCACCATTAATGTTCAAATACCCAAACTTCATACTTTCTTTATTTACTTTTCTATTATTTTTTTAGGACTGTCAAAATGAAAAACAATTTTTGGAAGGGATTTTCTGTATTGTAATCGTCTTTAATTTGGTTCGTTGTTGTTTTGGATGTTTTTATGAAGAAGAGAAACAACGCTCGAGATTCAACCAGCAAGTCTAGAAATTGCCAGAACATCGAAATACTACTTGTAAATAGTTAATATGATTGATTGTAAAGTAGTTACATTAGCGCAGGGTCATTTTATTCTAATTATAATAAAAACACCTAACTAATTTCATTAAAACAAACTTCCATAGGTCCACATATAACATAATTGAGGACGTTTTGTAGTGTAGTTCCACCTGAAACAAAACACTAATACAATCAAAAATAAGTAACTCTTCTGGCAAAAATCCCATTTTATTATTATTATTATTATTACTATTATGTATTACAATTCACAGGCAACATTGGCCTCTTCGATTGTTAAATTTAAATTAAATTTACAAATTTGGGTCGTATTTTGATGGAACGTCAGCTCATGCTCTTTCAAGCAATCTTTTGAAAATATCCAAAGTAGGAACATTTACAACGTCACTGGGTAGGTTGTTCCAAGGGGTCGTGACTCGGAAGTAGAACGAATTTCTTTGTACGCCTCTTAAGCTATCCCTTTGGAAGTTTGGTAAAATCTGGTAGTTGTGTTTTCGACTAGGTCGTTCTCGTACAAGATTTTGTGGTACAGTTTTATTATCATACACATGATTGTGCTTGTATACCTCCACCATACGAGGAGTTCTTTAAAATTATATATATATATATATATATATATATATATATATGCACATAATTATTCATAGGAAGAAAAGCCACGAAATATGTTTCTTGAGGTGACGTGTAAATTGATAATATAGTATTCTTTTACAGTAAATTAAAGTGTTATGTGTTCTTTCAAATTGACGAAAATCTTTGTACGGTTTTGGATTCTATCATTGATAGTATTTAATTTTTTCCGTTGGGTAAAATATATATTCCAACGATCTTTTTTGTCACAACCACAGTACATGGATGTACTAATTTCAGGAATATTAATCTTATATTAAAACTTTTTTTTATCTATTTATATGGTAGTATTCGTTTATTTAAGATTATTTGTTACTGTGTCCATAAAATAATATTTCTCATTGTTCATAATTTTACACAAATTATAATTAGTCATACACAAAATGATAATTTATAAATAAATAATACAATCTGTTAATACACTATAATTACAATTCTTTATCGTTTTTTATAACTAATATCTCTTTAAGAGGGGTTTTTTATCAATATATGTGTATGTGTATGTGTTGTGATTGTCCACGTCTGGATAACATCCTAGTCGTGCTGATGAGCCCTGAAATTGGGAGAAACAATCGTTGTTAATTTATTTTGTAATATGCATATATGAATTGTTTTTTTTTTGTTGTATTTGATAACTAACGAATGTCTACTAATTATGAAAAACTAGTTAAAATACATGAGATATCGCGCGGTTACAATTTTGCCCGCGCGGGAAAAATGATCGATAAATAGAAAAGTTTTGCCACCCCTTGAAAAAATCCTAGATCCGCCCCTGTATTACAGTGTCCAGATGGTAAACAAAAGAAAAAAATACTCAGCTATTGTGAATTTTCTTCAATGTCCTGAAGATGTAAGTTGACCTAATAAAAATTGATAGAAATTCTTTCCACAGGAATCCATAGCCATCCTGCACCGATTCCTCTTGAATCATCAACCAGAAACGAATGATAAAGAAGCAAATATCCATGAAGATCAATGTCAAAATCGATTTCAACGTGCGTAACCACAGCCATTCATCATTAGCGTCTGAGATATCAATATCATTGCAGTCAGCAAGATCTTCAAGACCAGCAGGAAATGCAAGCAAAATGGATGCTACTATCAATGATATATAGAAGATGATCTACAGATATATGAAAGTATATAAAATATAAATCTATGAAGAATATATTCCAAGCCAAGCTAATGATATTTTAATCCGACAAAGTACGACGTTCTAATCGATAACGAACTAAAACCAGGTTTCAATATAATTTCTGGCTGAGTGAGATGTTGTAAATATAGACATTTAATGATAGAGTACATTTTAACTAGTTTGTTTTTCTAATTATTGGTTGTGTTTATGAATTCTATCATTTGAGAACAGAATCAGATATGAAAAGTTATGCAATCTATTCAATTTTGAAACAATACGTTCGATTTTAATACAAACACAGAGCATGGTTTGTATATACCATTAAGTACTCTCTGGTGCCTAATATACGTCCCCAACCCCTCCCCCGCTATTTAATTTTTCGATTTTTTTCCATCCAGGACATTCTTATTCCAACTTCCCCGGCTATTAGCTTTTGGGGAATTCCCCCCCCCCCCCTACTATTCCAACCCCCCTTCTATTAGGCACCAGAGAGTCCCTCCCAGAAAGATTACTTATTGTTATTCATTGAACGTCCTATGATTATCTTAAGGTTTTAAAAACACCTTAGATGTAAAGAAAAATATCTTAACATATCTAATGTATAGAGAGGAGCAATTCTAAATCTATTTATTAACTGAACTGGAAAGCGGTCGAGTATCCAATGTAAGGGTACCCATATCACTTTCACTGTGTCGACGACTTGAGGAAAATAATTCAGACGTGGATTTAGTGATCGGCAACACATGCGTAAAGAAGCAAAAGACAATTTTATCTGAAAAGCATTACAAGGTATTTGTCTTTTCACTCTCCTTCGCAGATATTACCAATCCTCTAGATCTGGTCAACTTGTTGGTAGGGAATTCGTGGACCCTGAACCGAGATATTAAATATATATCTTTGTTATTTACTTGTAAAGTTAATCCACTTTTCTGTACACATCTAACATCAGATAAAAGATCCATTATGTCAAAGCTCTCCACCAGCTTGAGTGCAACCGCCCATTTCTGACCATTTGTATAACTGTCTTCCGGATACGGAAATACAAATTGCGACACCACAAGTAGCGGTAACACCGATTGAAGTACAATGAAATCTGTGTTTTCCATTTTTAAATCCTAGAAAGAATATCTCACATTATGACCGAAACAAAGAGAGCCGTTCTATATTATTGCACTGATCTAATATACTTCTTTTCCCAAACGAATTAATAAAGATAAAAGATCCCAGGAATCTATGACATAAGAAAACAATTAAAAAGATCACTTACAAAACAACTCATATCTTGTAAATGACTTGTGTTGAATGTAGAGTTCTGTTGGCGAACGTCAAAACCATCGTTAGTGGCTGTTGCTTTATAACCATAATGGAGCACTAATCCGTACGATGGGAGAGACCAAAAAATGAATGCAAACATGGGTAAATGAAAATAGCCTTGGTCATTGGTAATGATTTTATTGATCTTGTTCTCCCCTCTTGAAGAAGTAAAGAAATGAAATGTAATTTCTTATCTAGTATATAGGGTACTCCAAAATATAGGGTATACTGGTAGCTATATGCCACCCTTAAGGGTAGCTTTTTAACCTAAAAACTTCTTAAGTACTATTTAGAGTGTAGCCTTTAAGCATTTAAAATTTCCCTTGCTCTTCTAAGGGTATAAAGATTTTACCAACAAGTCGCAAGAGGAATACTTGTAGATGTAATAGGTCTACATTATCTTTTGAAAATATAAAGCAGTGGTTGTTCTACATGATGTACCGTTCCCGTCTTCTAGAGGATAGGTTTCAGTGGTCGTGACATGAGTTCACCGTTTCGTATACTTCCCCTTTACTTTTCTTAAAATCAAATTTATTTACTTAAAAATCATTTTGATAGTTATTTCATTTTAGCAAAATTAAATTGATTATGTCAATATAAAGAAATGGAATTCAGGATATTTTGAAGTACTTACTTTTTAAAAATTGCTCTAATTTGAAAGAACTCACAAAGAATTAAAGCCAGAGTTAAGATAACGGCAGGAGCATAAACCTTTACATGTTCATACATGTCGTTCTGATGAAGGACACGGTACCAACACCACCAGAAAACACAATGATAAAATACATATCCAACATACACCACGCCGGCTCGAAATATTTTAAAATCTGGCATTTTTTGCTACTATCTTTAAAGGGCTTTATATTACGGTGTATTTCTAATAATTTAATAAATGTCTCTTCCCTTTACACTTTTCGTTTTAAAATAAAAAATAAACTGCTGAATAATCATATCATATTGAATTTTGTTTTGTGTGTCTTTTCACGGGATCTTGGGGAAATCCCATTTGGTTCTAGGAAAGTTTTTCATATATTATTTATATCGTAAGACGATTGAGACATTTATTTCATAGAATTAAATTTAAAAATAACAAAATTCTAAATAACCCATTGACGTTGGAGCGTGATATTTGGTTCGAACGTACTCTGAACTTACTCTAACTTATTCTGAATCCATAGGACATAAATTTTGATTACTCTCTCATCTAGAATACAGAGTTAAATTTAACTTTAGACGTGTGTTACAGCCATCGAATTTAACCATATTTTGGATACATTCTCCTTTAATTTCTTGCCAAATTTTGATTTTGGGTTGTGGCTAGCTAGCAATAGTTATCATTTCAAAGCCTTTGTTTTCCAGTTTAAAATTTGAAGTTATGTAGGCATTTACGTACAAAAATGTAAATTTGCGGTAAATAACTAATTAAATTCTTAGACAGTGTAGTCACAGCCATGACTGTCCCATTCACAAATCTAAATCCAAAGTTAGGGACAGATTTATCTGAATCATTAGTCGAAGTGGTAAATAAATACCACGTGTATTGTATATATACAAGATTACAAATTATAATAAAAATTAAAGTTATAATTAAAATTGTAATACAGTTAGAAATTACTTAAAAACTAGTACGTATAAAGCTCTCAAAGTTCTTCAAACTTATTTCGTCGTTGTAAAAAAAACATTTAATGCGTCAATTTTTTACAAAATTTAAAAAGTAGCCCAAGCCCAAATTATTACAATCTTAAATACTTTCCACACATGATAGAAAAGGGAACGACGTTCCAGAGGTGCAATCTAAACCTAGTCCAACATCTGCAGAGGAGAATTGTTTTAGATATCATGGGTTTCAATGCAGATTAACTTCTAAAAAAGTTGTTTGTATAAAAATGTAGAAAAATTAAACGAAGCTCTTGAATTTCATTTATCTCGCAATGGGGTTTTTAGCAAAAAATAAAAAAGTTGCAATGGATAAATTAATAAACTTGAATGATTGTAGCTATTCAAAAAGGGTATTTTTTGCTTATCCCAAATTCTAAGATACACAATTTATGTAAAGTAAATGTCGGGCAGTGCAGATACCATCATAAAATTTACATAACTTAGTAAAATATGATAACAAGAAAAATTATATAAATAATCATTTTCAATAACATGTATTTTGTATCTTGAATAGTTCGATACATTCTTACATCGGTCAGCTAGAATTTGACCAGTTTTAGACCATACTATATCAGACTTTATAAATATTTCAGTAGTATAGAAATATCCGAAATATGTTTTATTAAATAGCGACCGATGATAATTTTTCTACGAAGTGTTTGACTCTATGCAATATTGCATCATATATTTTGAATGGTTTTAGTAACCTATGTTTGATGGAAATTTCCCTATTAGTAGATATGGGAAATACCCTAATTTATAGAACATAGTACTTCACACATGTAATCGAATTAGATTAACTTGTGTGTAATTAAGAGAGATTTTAGGTTGGCCGAGGAAGGAAGAGAATAGAAAATATGTACGCAGAAATTTTTCAGGTGTTATCTTTTTTTGGTGATGTTGCTCAATTCCGGGAGATCTATACGTTCCTTAAAGTGAAAGAGTATGGGACAAAGAATTACGAATTTGATGGTTACACATGGTTTTTGATTATTATAATGTTGATTGAGATATGTTGCACAATCAGTTTGTAAGTTAAAAAATTCATAACTTTCACAGACATTTTTTCATATAGACTATCGTAGAGTACTAGTAGTTTGAAAAATTACTGGGGAGAAAGCTAAACTAAAATATATGTATATATGTATGTTTTTCATAAACAAAAATACCATACCATAAGCTATTTTTTAATAACCCCATTATCAAATAGGTTTTCGGAACTGTCCGATAAACCTTGTGCTTAGAAGTTTCAGTATAAGGTTGTGAATAGATATCACATGAATTGTTTTTAAAGGACATATCACGTACTGTTATTGCATATCACTTGTTAAAGTCTTTGTTCTAAATCATCTTCTTCGATTGATAATCAAAAATTTCGAATAGTTATACCAATGTAGTAGTAAAAGTTTGATAATTTTTATAGATTGTACATATTAGGTTTCTTATAGACAGGTTTCTTATAAAAAAAGTGTAAGTATGTAAATCCCCTTACTATCTCAACGTTGTTTTTTTTATACTTTAATTATGCAATATAGCATGCACTGTTATTAACATGGATGAGTAACAAAAAAAAATGCTCCCCCTTAATTTGAAGATTTCAAGTCTTTTCGTTTGTTTTATAAAAAGAAGAGAACGAGATATCAATATAATCTTTATGTCTTATTATATAAAATGTAGTTTATTTTTAATCCTCTCTTGAATTTTTATAAAATAAACCTGAAACAATACCCTTAAGAAATGAGTAGGACAATTACTATGGAAATAACAAATATTTTGTTTTCTCCAATGTCCCGTAACTATGCAATGTTGCTTCGTATAAGTTGAATGGTTAGAATGTCCAATGTTTGATGAGAAATTTCCCCATTAGTAGATATGGGAAATACCCTACTTCATTGAACATATTACTCCATATATATGTAATTAACATTACTATATTGTAAGTTTACGAGTTATATAATTTTAAATTTCTGCTTCATTTTCCCCCAAATACATAGCCTATAAATCTGAGGCGTAGCAGCCTATGGGACTGGGGGGCTGTAGTCACGTGGTCTTATATACACACTGTTTTTATAAAAACTGGTGGTTACACAGTATTTATTGTTTATTATGCTCATTGCGAAATGTTGCATATTGGTTTTGTAAGTTACAAATCAAAAATATTTACAGCCCATTTACATTTATTTTACATGAATAGGGTTCAGAGAAAAAAAGAAATTACTAACACAGTCTCTTAATCGTATAAATCAATATTCAGTGTAAGAATTGTTCGTTACTTATCGTTACAGAGAGTACCTTCCCAATGGAAGTTTAGTGATGGAAAAAAGCTTTTGCCACATCATCATTTCCTTAATTTCTACTGGTCTAGCAGAACTTGTTGGTTATGATAAATGCCAATGGGATAGCTCAAAGGTAAAAAATATATCGATTTGCAAGTCTTCCTTGGTGTAGACCGTCTGTGGCATTTCTTTCCCAGAAGTCATATCCAAATTTGTTGTTTTTATACTCCTGCAAGCAAGTGAGGTCGTTTGAATGTCAGTAACATGTCGTTTTAACATGTTTTGCTGCTGGGCCCACTATTAGCTTTTACCTAAAACAATATTTCCTTGGAATAAATTCTTCACGAAGAATTAAATAGGAACATGAGTAACAGCTTGAGATAAATAGTACTACCCTAAGCAATGCTCTTAACCTTCCGCTGTCCGTTCACAAATGGGTTTTAATAAGTTTTATAAATACTGAAAGTTGTTTTTCGAAACGTTTATAATTAAACTAAGAAGACTTTTAGTAAAATTCTAGCTTGATAAAATCTCATCACCATTAATGTTCAAATACCCAAAGTTCTTACTTCTTTATTTACTTTTCTATATTTCTTTTAGGACTGTCAAAATGAAGAAAACGTTTTGCAAGTGATTACCTGTATTGTAATCGTCTTTCATTTGGTTCGTTGTTGTTTTGGATGTTTTTTTAAGGAAGAGAAACAACGCTCGAGATTCAATCAGCAAGTCTAGAAATTACCAGAACATTGGAATACTACTTTGTAAATAGCTAATATGGTTCCTATAAAACTGGCCTACTTTACATCAGGGTATTTTTATTCCAATTATAACAAAAACACCTAACTAATTTTATTTAATAGTTTTAATTGGAAAACAAACTTCCAAGGTCCACATATAACATAATTGAGGATGTTTTGTAGTGTGGTTCTAACTGAAACAAACACTTAATACAATCGTAAATAAATAATAACCCTTCTGGCCAAAATTCCATTTGTTATTATGTTATCTAATTATTCATCGGAAGAAACGCAACAAATATAATTCTTGATGTGGCGTATAATTTAAGGAATATTCTTCTATACAGTACAGTGCTCGCTCTTGTGTATAGTTGGTTAAATAAAGTGTTAGTAATTCCTTTCAAATTTACGTAAATGTTGTCTACTTATGGATTCTCCGATAATATTTAATTTCTTTCCGTAGGGTAAACAAAAACATTAATCATAACGTTTTTATTTATTTATTTATTTATTTATTTATTTATTTATTTATTTATTTATTTATTTATTTATTAATGGTAGTATTTATTATTTAGCATTATTTGTTTTATAATATTTCTCATTGTTCATAACTTTACACAAATTATAATTAGTCATACACAAGATAATCATTTATAAATAAATAATACAATCTGTTAATACACTATAATTACAATTTTTAAAAAAAATTAATATCTTTTTAAGAGGGGTTTGGTGATGAACAGTTTTTGACCATACTAGTCTCCACCACTCTTGCGCTGGCCACGACCCGGGCGACCCCGTTTATTTGCTCTTTGCTTTTCTCTCTTGTTGTTTTTATCTTCATTGCGACGACCGCCTGTTAGTTGGTGTTCTGATTTTTGATGTTGACGATTCTTCTGGGCCTTGAGTTTGTGTTGTCGTCTTTCCCCTTTGGGTGGTGTACGGCGAGTAGCAGTTGAACTATGTGGAGTGTTTATCGGATTATCTGTGGTCATTGCGCGCTGCTGAAGTTGCCTTTTGAAATCTGGTCGTTTATCACGATCCTCTGGTAAAACATGGTTTCCACCAATAGGATTTCCTTGCGGTTCTCTATGTGAGATTTCTTTGATGCCACCTGCGTTTTCTCTCTAAAAAACAGGATCAGATATATATATATGTAAAAGAAATATCGGAGTGATGAATCGATTTGCGAAGAAAACTCATTAGAGAAAAAGTATGTATGCAACTCTTTTGGAATTGAAGAATAATAATTTATTAGTAGATGATTCTGAATGTTCTTGTGTAACTTAGCTTAAAGTATTACGAGTCCTCGGAAATTTAAATCTCTACTGAATGATAGCTTTTAGTTTATTTTAGCAATGGAAACAAATTATTTATCAGTTTTTCATTTTACCTCCGAATTGTCAGCACTAACTATTCGATAGCTTACACAGCTAACTGCGATTAATATCACTCCCAAGATATTCTTCATAATAAATTTATGATCGTCAATTCCTCCTCTAGTATTTAAACCGTCTTAATCTTCGGAGAGCGTTTTAGTTTTTGCAGCTTCTTAAGACACAACAAACATATTTGAAGAGTAATATCCATAAGCAATCAGTGAGATTTAAAAAGGCAAACATTTATTTGTTAACACAAATTAGTATTTCTTTGTTGCATAAAAAAAATGTCTAGGAGGGGCCTTTAAATTAGGAAAGATAGATTGAATAGATTTCCAAAAATAAAATCAACATGTTATTAAAAAAAATGTTTTAACCTCCCGAGATAAAGAATAATTTAATTTTTTTCAATTATTATCAAAAAGCTAAGGTTTTGTTTAAATAATATTAATGAATAACAATCTATTTCTTTAGGCTTTGCACGCGATCCTCGACCACTTTGTTAACTCGACATTTCTAAAACCAGTAGCAAAACAGCTCTTTTGGATATACTTACACCAAGAACATCAAAAACCGAGTTTCACGCATTTAAAGATCATCACAGTATCATATTTCAACCCCAAATCATTCTCCAATTCTAATAAAAATTGAAATTGAATCTAAATTTTAGATGCTGAATATATTATCAGATATCAAAATGTTCATTAAATATTGCTATAGTGTAATCCCAATAATCTCAAACTATTTTTCTCGGTCTCCTTTGGAGGTTCCAGTTATTGGAACTGCATTTTAAATTTTACTGAAGGTCTAGGCCAGATCATAATAAATTGGGTATAGGACAATGTTACCAGAAAGTCAAAATTTGTTTTTCAGCAAATAGAATTAGAACATGGATTTTTTATTTTTAAATCTCTAAACGTCAATGTGAGTAATAAATAGTATATCCCACTGGAAAGTCTCTTGATCATCTGGGGCCTAAAATTACTGTTTATTTTTCGTATGTAATGTCCGTATGGAACAGATGTAATGCTACTCTTTTTCCAAAAGATGTTGACACTTGCTGGACAGCAACACCGGCGACAATATAATAATCTGGATTCTTTTTTCTCAACAGATAATTGTATTTTTTTTTTCTTACGCATATGTTTGAAGCACTCTAGATCTGCCTCAGAAAAATATATTTGTTCAATTAATCAACTTTAACTTGTTAAAATTACGTAACTTGATATTTGGTTTAATTTTGTTTCTAGTCCAGTATACTGCTCCAACCAAAGCCAATCAAAGAAAAAGGATCTGACAAGCTAATTTGACCGTGATTAATTTCCGTATACAGATTAAATTCAGATTAAATTGTTTATATAATATCATTGTGTTACTTTGGTACTCCCAATCATTTCTTCAAGAATGATTTCGATTTATAGTTAATTCTTGAAAAGAGATTCTTAGAATTAATGACATTTTATCAATCTTTTTGTGATTTATTTTAAAGTTATATTTTAAAAATGTATTTGAAACATTTCAGTTCGATATAATTTTTTCGGTTTACGTAGTTGCGTAAAATTCTATTGTGCTAAAAAAAAATTATTACCTTTTAAATAAAAAAAGAAAAGATCATAGAAAAGCTTTCGCATTTGAAAAAAAAAAAGAAATTAGGAACTTTCTTGAACTAACTTGTCTTTCTATTCTCCATGCTTTCTGGGGAGATTTCGACTTGATCTGAAGACTTGTGAAGAACAAAACATAGAAACGACTAGAAAGACAGATCCTAGGAGATTTTAGCCTCCTGGTGTCTAATTTAAGCTTTTCGACAGCTGCAGAGAGCACAGATAGTTTACACGACACCTTAATCGTGTTCATCGTATTTTCAGAAGCAAGCATTATATCATAAATATTTGAAAAAATAATATATTCACTCGAAAAATTATTTTTACACCTCGAAAAGAAAAGATTTTAGGAGGCTAAAAAACCAATATTTGACTTTCCAATTTTTTTTTTTTAAAGAAAATAAATGAGAGAAATAATATATTTTATACAAAATATTTTTTTACAAGCACTGTAATATCAATTTTTAGTTCCATTGTTTATGGCAGATATCAGGGATATAGAATTTTGCTATTTAGTACAGTTAACCTCATTTCTTGGATACAATCACGTAGAAAGACACTGTGATACATACAACAACTGAAATTGTTGAGTAATTATTTTCGTTTTGTACTTTGTTGTTTTTTAAATTTTCTTTTAATTTGTGAAATTAGATATACCCGAAAACTATTTTTATAAAAATGAATTATGATTAATCTTATAACGTTGGAATTCTAGAGAGATCATGTGAGAAAATGATCATGAACTTTCTCATGAACATGTGAAAGTTGTGGTGTCGCAACTTTTTTTTATCTGATTTGATATATAATCGGAGATAGATCGGTAATATTTTTGTTAAAAAATCGGGGATAAATCGGGAAAATTGTCACGGTAATTGGGGAAATTTGAAACTTTTCTGCAGTCATTTAAAACTCTGCACTCACCCCTGGAATGTAGCTTTCTGAAATTTTCTAATAACAAGAAACATTATAGTAAACATCTTTATTAATAATAATATACTGGCTACTGGCTACTGTTATAGAAATGTTTAGAATTAATAAAATAGAAGATAAAGATATGGATAATAAAAAAGATCAATCGGTGTTCTTGGTCATTTATAATAAACATGGGGTATGAACAAGTTCTGATGATATTCCTTATTTCTTTTGCTATACGCCTGAAGTACTCGTCTTACTTTAAAACAGAGAGCCCATCAAATTTTCTTCATCAAGTATTGAAACTAAAAGTTTTTTGAAAATTGACAATTGCTTCTCAACTGACAATGATAACCAGTATTGTTGTTTCTTAGTTTTTGGCAGAGTTCTGATTTCTTATAGAAAACATATCGCGCTCACATGAGTACCTTATTCCGGAAATCCGGCATTAATTTTGGGAAGGAAAAACATTTAAATTTTAATTGATTAAATTGGACTTATTAAAAAGAACCTAATTTATAAGAACGCTGAGGCTGACATTTAAAACATGCTAAGAACATGCCTAGCCTGAATTCCTTTTTATCAATTAGTAACTAAGAACCACCGTTTTTATCCCAAATACAGCCAACTGGTGAACAAATTCTAGAATTTCAAAATCAAAGAACTCCTACTTTGTTAATTATTTGTGTAAGAATTCTTTATAAGAACATTTGAACCTGAAAATTAGCGAAAATATAAGCACATCTAGCCCCAGCTGTTATTTAGACATTCTTATGATAAGAAAAAACCGTATGACTTGATGACTTCAGAAAAATTGTGGAAATAGCAGAAATTGTGAAAATGGCGTCAAAATCTCTCGGTCAATCGCGTCATTCAAATACTCACTGTCAATAATAACAAACGATATCGATATAACTGAGAGAACACGTGTAATAAGTAGCTCATGCAATTAAAAGATATAATCGTCCTTCAATAATTATTAAGCATTAATTCTAATGAGTTTCTCCTTAGAGAGTTTTAAACAAATGCAAAACAGTCAAAACTCTTGGAGGCCGTGGAGGAGAGTTTTAATTGGTTTTAACATATATAAAAGTGGTATTAAAAAAACTCCTTTTTATTGTTTCCTTTGTGAATCTTTTTATGCATCCGTATTTGATGCAAAGTTTTACAAAACGAACAAGAAAAAACAACTACGAAGGAATTGAATTATGATTTACAATCAAAGCAGTGTCAATAAGGAAGACTTCTTGATATCGTATTGCTAGGAAGATATATATGTGTATGCTATATGTGAGATTAAGTTTGTGTTTTCAGTAGTCATCGGAAAGTTATAGACCAAAACAGTTCTGACTGATTTGATATGCTTTGTATAAATACTTCGCTTAGAGAAAGTTAACTATACAATAGGGAAAACCAAGCAAATCAGAAAAGAGGTGTCTTTCAAGAGTTTTTTTTTTTTTCAGAAGAGATACATATATAATATATACTTATCATCCCCGAGATGTCTTCTACACTTGGCAACCCTGCATCATTAGCAGCTTTCATTTTTCAACGAGAACGACAAGAAGACCAACAATCGACGGAACGGCTCAAGCAATCACCATGGGTGGTTACACCCTACTTTATGCTGTATTTTACTACCTATATCGTCAACTCGCTGGTGTGGCCACTCTATGTTATGGAGCGCCTCTGCAGTGAAGCCTACTACTCAAAGAACGGACACAACAGGTTCGCTTTATACCATATACAGAACGTCACCCAAGGTTCTTGTATTGATCTACACATGACCACACGTTATCAGCAGCTCCATAACAATAATAGCAACAACAAAACTATCATGCACCAAAAGGATCTTATTACTCAAATCAACAACGATACCCTGAACTATATGATCGTTGGTTCCATCGTTGGTGCTGTGTTATCGCTCATTTCCTACTTTATCTTGTGGAAACCAATCTTGAGGAGATGCAAAGCACTGGCAGTACTTTTCCCACCAGTTTGCATGTTGTGTCAGTGTGTTCTGTTTTCCTACTCGTTGACCGTTTCGAACACCAAAACGTTCAAATACGTCATCCTTTCCGGTGTTATTTTGCCTTGTTTACACAGCAACTTTCAAGGTATTCTGTTGTTAATGTTCGAGTTAACTAAGGATAAAGATGACGAGAAAGTGATCAAGGTTCGGCAACGCGAAATTACCACGGTGAAAATCGAGGGCTCTTACGCTACAGTCATCGTTTCCATGGTGCTGAGTGGCGCCCTGATTGCATCTTGCTTCGACATGGCTTACTCTGTGTTGTTCGTTCTGCAGTTTACGATGGGTTTGTTGACAACTTTGTACGGAGCCATGTTGATTCCGTTCAAACAGATCACATGTCTCAGCCAAGATGAATCTGAGGGGACTGATAACCAACAGAACGACAGCGAGAATAACACAAAGAAACACAAGAATCAGCAGGAAGATGCGGACATTTTCCTGGATTCATCCGACGAAGAAGAAGTCTTACTGATGAGGCGTTCCCAAGGGAAACCACAAACTGGTTTGTTTTCCAATGACAGCAACATCTTCAATGAAGCTCCCATGATATTCTCCGAGACATCCTACCGCAAGGAGCTGTTGATCATTGTTGAAATCTCTATCTTTACCATAGCGCTGATTTCGGATTCGATGATCAGCGGCCCTTACCTGCTGCAGAGCCCCTTTAATCTATCTGTACCACAGTACGGTTACTGTATCTCGGCTCAAGGTGTCGCAAAGATCTTCGGTATATTCTTTATTCAGACCATCTCATACTTCAAACCGTTAAAACATGGTGGTTTGATCCTGCTGGGTGGCTTCAACATAATCTTATATTACACTCTATTGGGCATCGTACAAGACGCTTACGCCCTGTATGGCGTGATGGTGTTGAATATATTCGGGGGAGTGGTTTTCCCGACAATCTCCTCCTTTATGAAAATCCATTTCACAGACACGCTGGGAACTGTCCTGGAGATCTCGATTATCAGCAGCTTGATCGTGACCGTGGGTTTTCACTCCTTTGAATACTTCATTTACTCGATCACGAGGAAGATTTTCCCGGGGGCCGTGTTCTTACTGACGGCCGGACTCATCTTGCTGGGTTTCATGATAGCTGGAGTAACGTACTTCTCAACGACTGTTAGAAACCGACGTCGGACGAAAGAGATTACCGACAAACTGCTAAACGATTATCAATAATATTCTTCTTTGTTTAAGAAATATTAGTCAGAAATATTTTTTACGATGAGAGGTGGAGTGCAACAAAAAAAAGTAAAAGCAGTTGAAAAAACCTTAAGATAATTGATTTCTAGCTCTCCTTCAAAGATGTTTGACGCACTCTAGATCCGCCTCTGGTCACAACATTGTTATCGAACAATTTCATTCTAATGAAATAACGGATTTGGTTTTTTGACTGACTAAACGTTTTAGCATTATTTTTTAAGAACAATCTCTGCACCTGTAAAGGGTGACCAGAAAACCAGAGTTTTTTCTCAAAACTCTAACCCTTATTAAATTGTAAGTTGTGATGAAATAAGTTCCATCCTCACTAATTGAATTAGATGCGGCCTTGAGTAGTTACAATTGATAATGGATTAAAGTTTTGAGTAGAAACAAATTTTTTTTCTGATCACTCTATTTACACATTTTGATCAACACACAGAATTTTTCAATCCCAAAACAACCCAATTAATTGTTCTATATATTTGGGGATACAATCAAAGTATCATAATAATTTCGATCATCCATTTAATCGTTATTGAGTGAATCGATCAAAAGGTTTTTGGTAGCCTGTTTTTAAGAAACATTTTAATAAATTGTGAAAGAAATCGAAATATCCTTGACACAGCAACAAAACTAAATAGTCAAAAATATGATGAAAATTCTTTAATAGTAAAAGGTAAATTTTTGTTTCCACCATTCGGGTTTTACACATTTTCTGTATAGTTAATTAGGTTCAGACCACTAATTAAGCAAAAATTGTAACTTAATGCACTTTTATTACTTTTCTTTTCCATTCTTTCCAACTTTTTTCTGTCAGGTACCAATGTTTGAAGACTTGTTTTCGAAGATATAACGAAAGAAATTAACAAATTGATTTTTGTGTAAGAAAGAATAGAGTCTATAGTAAAATTTAGGTACACGCCTTTTAAGAAGCATAAGGTAAATTTGGCTCAGCCTCGAAGATATGCTTGCCTAGATTATTTATATTGTATTGAGTATTTATTGAGTTCAAAATTATAAACATTTGCTTAAAAGTTCTGCATTTGCTGTCTACCTTTTGCATAATTTATTTTGCCTTATTTATTGGAATGTAAACTTAGACATTTTAATGTTTTATTTCAAAAGTTTCTTTATTTGTATCTGCTCTATGTTTAAGACTAATGAACTTTTCCAAGTGCAATTTGGGCACGTACAAACATTTAGGGGTGCAAATACCATGCACACTTCGAAAGGCTGTAACGTTTTACTCCTTGAAAATAAATGTCAATGAAAGAGAATTTCTGTCGAATGGTGTCAAAATGTTTAGTTTCGACAAACACAGCGTTGTATGGACGTTTGTGTGACGTTAAAACGATGTCATTTTAACGTTTTTGTACACCCTGATGAAGCTTAACATTATAGTTTCAATAGGTTCCACGAAATTTAAGAAAAAGCGTTCTCTATTATATGATAAAATAGTGCATTTATGGCTTATTTTGGTATCAGAAATTTCTTAAAATTACTTACTCTCGGATCTCAAATAATCTTATGAATAACTCTCTGCAGCCTTTAGACAATATACATTTAATTCAACATCCAAAAGAGGTCATATAAATACCTGTCGAACAAAATAGTGAATTTAAATGTCAAGGTTAAAATAGTGCATCAACGGTATCATAGCATTAAGAAACATTCGATCATTAAATAAAGAAAATTCTTGTTTTTTCTTTTACTAATCCGAAAAAAAGTTTCTTACGTTGTTTTGCAATAAAGTACAAAAAAAAAAAAGAAAACCGTTAAAAAATTCTCGTAGTATATAAAATCTCTTTTCTATTAATATTTTACGGAATGCTGTTGGGAAAGCAGAAAAAAATTTTATTCTTGTCAATTTATCGTTGTGAATTAAAATATTTTTTGTTGAAATTATAGGCGCAAATAATGGTGCTAACTCATATGTCAAAACGACGTTGTTACAACCTTGTTTTAAGTTTTGACTTCATAACTACGTCCAAAAGATGCCGTTCTAACGTCACGTGCCGGCTGGACCCGTTATAAGTGTTAACTACCGATATGAACTTCGGAGTTTTATATATTTATTTAACAAATTGTTGTCAAATTGTTCATAAAATTAAAATGATAAAGTTACCATTAGTTTCAATAAAAAGATACAACGAATTAACTCTTTCATATATCAAAATAATGATCAGTTTTATAATTCGTCTTTGGAAAAACCTGATCTGAAAAGACAGACTTTTCCTATTTCTGATACTAGATATTTCTGATTTATAGTTTAACTGTCTTTCAAAAGCTGAACTATTAATTGAATATTTTAATTTAGACATCCCTGTTTTTCTGTGATTTTATCAAAATTTATTACTTTTTCCTCTGATTTCCCTGGTTCGGTGGCAACCCTGATCAAAGACAACTACAATATTCGTGGAAGTGGCATTAAAATAAAACATAAAAAATTATTAGAAATTAAAAATTGCAAAATCCAAATTAAAGATAAATTAATAAATTAAAGATGTAGAATAAAAATTGGTTGAACGGCCAAAAGACCGTTAAATGTAATAAAAAACAATATATATGCAAAAACTGGCATCTCACAAGGCATGCAAAATGTATAAAGCTCCAACAGCAGCAACTCGATCTAGCTCCTTGGACATGCAATTCGTGTTTACATTCTGTTCTTCCCTTCTTCAATTAACGTACAGACTTTTTAATGCGAGATTAACAAGAAAATGTGAATTATATTAACAGTCCAACACAGTAACAACACAAGCATCATAATGAAGAACATCAAAAGCACTTTAGTATTGCTAACCTAAACAAATTATCGATGATAATCTCCTTTGACGAATTCACAATTCTGTTGAAGGAGCACAATTTTGATCTTTTTGCACTGGCTGAAACCTGGCTGAAAAACGATCCTAATCGCTAGGTATACGTGACCATCCCCCGGTTCCTGATTTTCTCTATAAGAATCGAGAAGAGAAGAGGCGGAGGCGTTGGAATCTACCTAAAAGATGACACATCATTCAAAGAACGAAAAGATATCAACGCTTTAGACAAAACCATTAAGCATCTGTGACAACAAAAACAACCACCTGCTTGTCGGAGTTCCATACCAACCAAGTGCAAATGAAACTGAAAAATCGATTAGCTTGAAAGATACGATGCACATACATGTGATTACAACATCAATAGGCTCACATCTAGAAACTCGTGTAATAAATACATGAACATTCTTTCTTACATCAATTGCTAGAGTCTCACCGATCCCGAAAACGAAGAACGCAAGCAAACCTGACGAATTTTGACCAATCTCCATCCTGCCTGTCTCGTCGAAGGTATTTGAAAAGGTGATGCTTTCTCAAATGAGCAGCTTTGTCGATTGCTATTGTAATTTGATTCCTTATTTTTTATTTATCATGATTTATTTTCATTTCATTTCATTTTATTTTATTTACTTATTATTTACTTTTTTTTCTGTTCTTAAATGTTGTTGTTGTTTTAAAGGCACTCCATTTTTTTTGCAATATTAGTCACTAACCTCCATCAATTGTTCAACACATATTTTGTTTAGTCCTTATTCGTCAATTTGTTTGACAATTCTTCGCTACAACCTCTATACGGTACTTTGTTTTTCTTTTACCTGACATTGCATATATACTATTTTATTATTCTCATTTCTAGAACCATGTAATAATATTATTAATATTACTATTATTATTAAAAATCTGTTTTTAGCAGCTACAGACAATAAAAGTTATAAATTTTAAAATAAATATGAAAAAAGTACTAATGTGAAAGATTTAAGCGTCAACCTCCTTCAATGCAAGGAATTCATCTTTATTTTTGAAATATTCATTGAGTCTTGTGATAGCGTACCTAGGACGTAAAAAAAAAAGTTATTTTTTAAATTAATTATACGATTGCATTGACGGGCCTTGTTTCAAGTGTAATCGCTAATCTCACTTGGCAATTACTTTTCAAAGTTCCGTTAAAACCCTCGGGTTGATCGGGTTTATATGGTGCATTCTTTTAGTACAAAAGTCTTTTATTTTCGTTTGAATAAAAGAGGCACATTTTTGCCTCGATTCTTCCTTCTCCAAACTGGTTTAAGAGACTTAACTGTGAGAACGCATAAATGCAGTTCGAGAGTTATTACAAAATAAACACATAAATTACTTACTCCAAATAATCAAAGTTAATCTCGGAGTAATGCGCTTGAATTAAGCCCCAAACACCCCAAAAGAAATGCGATGCCTGAAACATACAAGGAGGTGAAAAAATTTAAGAAACATAGTTAATAGTAGGTCTGAGATCCCCACAAAAAAATCATTGGTTCTAACGAAATTTTTAATTGAGAAAAAGTATGAAAGAGAAAGCTAAGACAGGATTTCCGAATTACTAGTAATTTATCAAACTTTATCGGATTTCCGTTAGGAATCTTTAGGACTTAAAACTTAGGAATCTAAAAAAATTTATTGCAATTTTTTTTTTGTTGTTCTTGTTGTTCTTCTATTAGTTCTTTAATTGTTTATCAAAAAATTAAGAAAAGAAAATAACAGAGGCAAGCTTTCAGAAACTTTTGAAAATAAATTCAGGAATCCTTTACTGTATACTATTTTTGTTTAATGCCTTCAGGAAAGATCAAGACGAAAAGTCAACAAGGACAGGAAAAATTTTTTTTCCTTTACAAGGAAGTGAACATAAAAACCACAAAAGAAAAACAACTATCAAACACACAGACGTAAAGAGCACTTCAGATAAAAAAGTATAATATTCATAAACTGACCGCAAAGTTTTATAGGAAGTACGTAAGAAAAGGTTTTACCAGCGATAACTTATTCACCACAACATACATATTCTCTAATTCGGCGCCTGAAACCTCTTCGGTGTTCCCTAAACATGAACATGAGCACAAAAAAATAGCAGACAATTAGACTACATGTTTTTGGCGTGAAGTAATTGACAAACCATAGCCTAGAATAATTAGAATAAATATTATAATTAAGTCATTAATTAACATTAAAATAGTAGACCTGATACATACCTTGGATTTTTTTATACTCTGATAAATAAATTTCAATCCACTTAAGTTGTACGGATTTACTTGGACAAAGTGTGTAATCGACAGTTTCAATACCTAAAAAAACAAAAGAGATTTTCATTTTATCATAATTATAAATTAATAGCAGTACAGAGGAGCATCATTTATCAATTTAATTTATGTAACAGTTATATAACAAATACAACTTAAAATCAAAAATTCTTTACTTATTTTTTATAACCAACCAAGTTGCTAAGGGTTAAGCGTAAATTTTTGCAAATTTCTAAGTAATAGTCTCTAATTTAGATTATAAGCATCATTAAATTATTAGCTTGAAATCCCGAATATAATCATCTTCCTGACTTTAAGATTTAAAATACTAGGAAAATAGTATATAATCAAATTGTATATTTCGACAACTCTATCGTGTCATTTCAAAATACCTGCCCACTCATTGAAATGGTTTGCAATATCATAAGCTGAAAAGTTTGGACATCCATACTCGTGATCAATCATAAATATTTCATCTAGAGAAAGAAAATTTGTAGCATAGAAAAGATAAAACCTTTTGTAAATCACAAACAATACATGTGTTAATCAAAGTTAAGAAAATATTACTACAAGTAAATAAAAACGACAAATGAATAATTATAAAAATATATTCTTACATACTTTCATACTCATCATGGATGAAGTTTGCAATTAGTAAGTCGTTATGACAAAATGATACGTTAGGTTTGATTTTTAAAGAAGCAATAGATTCTACTAAACAATCAACCTCTTTGTGCAAAGCATCAAATGATGGAACTGCCTCTTCAAATCTAAAATTTAGAAAAGTCTTACAAAAAAAATTTAGTAAAAAGTAAAAAATAAACAGTAATTCTATAGTAATTATCTAGAGATGGTCATATTTTTTATTATATATACACAACACGTACATACCTTTTCTGTCTAACATCATCTTTGAATGATTTTGGAAGAGTATTGATGTATCTGTGAAGTATGTCAAAAAGTGTTGATTCCATTTTATGATTTTTTAGAAAATGATCTGATAATTTGATAGAATGTAACTGTGCCATCCGCTTAGCAATCAAAGACTGTAGTTCTGGCTTTGGCATATCCTCTACCTCTAAAACCTTGCCTTCAATGAATTTGTAGCAGTATCCATTGTTAAAAGTACAATATAAGGGAGGAGCAATATTGTGTTGTGATAACTCTTGTACATTAATCAATTCCTGGGCTCTGTCAATAATAAGTTCCGTTTTGGCACCATATATACGTACCAAGACAATATCTGAACGACCAAGTTCTGCATATTGTGTTGAAACTTTTGTTTGAGGGTCACTGTTAACATAAAACCCCAATAGCTTATTGGTGATACCACTGTCAAAAACCTTTTTCTTCATTTGTGTTGTGTCCCAAGATTTCTTAATGTGTGAAATAAGCATTGCTACCGTAGTATCCTCATTTCGGTCAGTTATTGTTACATCAAAATGCAAAACGCCGGGAACTCTTGTTTCTGCACTTGTCATATTATTTTTACTAAAATTCTGCCAATTGTTGGCTGCAATTCTAAAAACAAACATAAATGAAATATGAACATTTTGATGATATATATATATACATTCTATATTTCATGAGGTTACACCTAATTAACAATATTTTTAACTCACCTAACTTCACCTACATATATATATATATATAATTTGAGAAGCCTTTACCTTATAGAGAATGTAGCAATATTTGCTGGTTTACTGGCAGTTTAATCTGACCTAAATGCTTTACTTTTATTTCTAGTGATGTAGCAATGTTGTTGTTTACAATCCCCACATGGTTACGGGTGCATGAAATAACATTGTAACCTTTGATATTTTAGTTTTACCGTGGATTTACAATATTTTGAACACATACATTTTTCCAAGTCTGTAACTTACAACAATTTCATCCACCAACCTATACAGCAAACTAAAATATGTGATAGCAAGATGCAGATGTCGTAAAATTGTGTGCAGAACAATTATTATTTTGATGATAAATTATCAAATAAACAGATGTGCTCTCGTGGACATCGATTCGTGGACATCTGCTATTTGTGCACTACTCAAATGCCATCATAGTTTCATTATTATAAATGCGTTCTCTTGTTGTTCGACTAGGATCAGTTTGTTGTGTGAGTCTCTTGGGACCTCCAATTTAAAAGCGCGAACAAACATAGATTACAACAATATTTTTTTATTATTTTTGGTTTGTTTGACAACCCATACGGTTAGTGGAATATATGAGGCGTCAAAAATGCAAGTCTGCTGAATAGCTTGTTTACATACATTCAAAATAAGGTACTCGTTCAAAATATGGTAAATCCATGGTACTTGACTTAGTAATAAAAACACTGCACTATTAAATCATTTATCGATGGTCATGTTTTCTCCTATCTTCAACTATCAATTTATTTTGTGCACGGTCTGCCAATTTGGAAAATATTATCTCTATCGCCAGGTAGTCTTGAATATATTTTGCATCGGTTACAATTTAAACAAAAAAGATTTTCCATGCGGATCACCCAAAATTTAGCTTGAAAAATTAAGGTGGAAATATTGACAACTTTCACTAAACCGAATGCTTTCATGGGGAAATTTCCACATGTCATTAAGTCAAGTACATTCTTTTTTCATCTTTAAAACTATATTATGCATAGACTAATGCCAAGATGAGAAAAATTCCAAATTAGCAAAAAAAAACAAAAAAAAACAACAGATGTATGACTGGATTCCCTGTAAAAAATAATGTTTTTATACCTAAGAACTAATATTTTAAATTATTTCAATTCGCTGGCAATCTATCATTCGTTGTTAACATAAAGATATTTTTTACTGACAGCTATAACTATCAAGTATCAAAGCATTTTGATTAACATATCTCTATTCCCTCTTTTCTTGATTCAAAGTGTTTTTCAACTTCCTTGCGGACGGAGACGTACAAATGTTTTTTATGTGCCAAACTATACTCTACGCTTAATCTTTGTTTAGCCCAAGCAATTTTTAACTATTCAAACAATAAATACTCGCTCTACTTTATGTTTTCTCGCAAATTAGACGTAAGCGTACAGGCTATAAAAATAAAATAAAAGCTGCTAACCTTGCTCGGAATTTTAGAAAATTGTTTTGATTGTTGCCTGGTCAACTTTGATGTTACAAAAGTAAACTTTCCCGAAACTATGACAATATTTAGTAAAGCTGACCATGAAATAGTTAACATTCCAAAAAATTACAAAATGGCAGTAGCGAGAAGATATGAGCAATAACCGCAATCAAATCACCTCAGAGAGGCATTAAAATATGAAGAAAAAGATGGCAACATTCGACAAAAGATCAATAGATAGCATTCGATTAAATATTATTTCATTTTCACTCTTAATACTGGGTTAGTTTTATGCATATTTTTTATTGTTATAATGACCACTGTCAATAAATTAACTGCTACCCTTTTCCGTTTTTTTTTTGCTGTGATTTTTTAATTTCCTTTTTCGTATTATTATAAATGTTGGACATAAACTTCCTATGTCTTTAGCCAAACTGAAGTTATAAATATTAAAGTTATAAATTATATATTTTAATATCTATTTACTAATCAGTTAGAAACATTTTGATGAGCCCACACAAACTTTCTACTACTTAATCTCTTTTTCATTCTTTTTTGTTTTCTTTCTCTTCCTACAAAAATCAAAAATGTTTTAATGTACACATACACTATTAGAGACCTGAAACAGTACATAAGGCATGATCTTTTCTATAATTAGGAGCCATTTATCACTTATATATATATATATATTTCATTTTTTCTTGTGTCATTTTGACACTAAACCTAAATTGTCAACAAGTGGTTTTTAGAACTCCCAAAAGTCCTGAATCTATATACTATTAAAAAATTTCCTTAGTATTCCTATTTTTGACCAACATAATATATATATATTGAACATTCAATTTTCACTTTTTAAGAAGTCTTGAAATTCAATTTCAAAAATTGAGTGGCCACATTGTATATAACATGTCATTTTCTAATCAATATAAAATTTCCAGATTCTTTTCCCAACAGCAGTTAGGAAAACCTTTTCAATGACAATGGTTTTCCTAATTTTTCAAATTATCAATGAGATTTTAGAGTTAACATTAAATTAGCGTTAACAAATTGTTAAAATCATAAATAAAAATCATCACATCATGTTCGAATTGGATACCCAAAATAAAACATTTGCCAATACCCTACAGGACTGCAGTTATATTAAAAAGTTTTTCACTAGCTTGCTAAGGAGAGATTTAAAAAGAAGGTGTTAAGAGTTAGAGTAAGGAATAGTTAGGAAAAATGGTTACAATTATGTTTACAAGTGCCCATCACTTGTCTAAAAGAATTAAAAGGTGAGGCAGTGAAAGATCGCTTATCAAAATCTGAATTTATTAAAAACCACCCATAATGAGTGAATCTTCACTCCCATGGGATTCCTGTCATAATCTTTCTCGCAATATCCAAAATTCATAGTGAGAATGCACGACAAGGCGCATAGTCTTAAATGAATACTTTTCTATTTAGATAATTATTTGTGTAAGTACCCAATGTCAAGTTATTGTTAAAGCTTTATTGTGTCGATGTTAATAAGCATATTACAATGTATGTATATGCATATTTATCAAGGGTATTTTATGTATGTACTTTATATATATATATATATAGTTTTACATCCTTGATGTATATATGTTTACAAGTATCTGATGTATTAATTTTAAAATTTAATAATTTTAGGTTTATTGCCATTGTCTAATGGAGCAGTCGATCCAGTTGTGTATCTCAATGGCATAGAAGTCACTTTACCAACAAATATCAATACATCTTCAAGGTTTTCATTTCGTTTTTTGGCTTGCTCACAAGGCATAATTTTAACACAAGGCAATGACTTAACTATAGCCTTAGAGCAGCCTCCAAGTAATGAAACATCTTATCACACTGTGCTGACAGTAAAAGGAAAACATCTACAGAAAACATTTATAGCACCAAGTTATTCTTTAGACTCTAACCTGCTTATCAATGTAGATATAAAGCCCAATTCAACAGGTTTGCTCATTACGCTAACACCTGACCCTGAACAAGTTAAAAAAACGATACATTACATAGAAAAATTTGTAAAAGGGAGTTTAATGATGCTAGATGGAAGTCAAAAGCTCATTTTGGGATCTTCATCTTTTGTTGGTTGTTTATATAATGGTATCCAGATCAATGTTGATACAAAAAAAAGTTTGTCATGTCCATTGGATACCTGGGCACCTTGTAGCACCCAAGGTAATTATTTGAATTATGAAAATTATGATAATATAATTAAAAACACATATATATATATATATATATATATATATATATTATAAAAAATGCATATTAGTGAAAAACAAATAAATTTATATTCTT
>JAUEKX010332946.1:41285-58999 GCA_031834005.1 Dendronotus venustus
TCAATATTATGGAGATACATGTGACAAAGGTTTCTCTTCTTTTTTTTTTCTTAATAAAAAACCGATACGTAGAAAATAGAGTTATTTGCATTGTGGTATTCTTAGTCCTTAGTGAGAACCGAGATTAATTTTAATGAATTAATTTTTGGAGCGTGGGTTTTATATTCGCCGCAAATGATGAGTATCGATGAATTTCTTATGTGAAAAATAAGTAACAATTTTAATCCTCCTAACGTCAGCATTAGTTGGTTTTTTTTGGTGATCATTATATGTGCCGATCATAAAAATTAGCGTTTCTAACACGTGGTTTGAATTTAATAGCTGTAAATAATCTTCCACGAAAACAAAAAAAATTCAATTCGTTTAATATTATAATTGACAATGGATAGGGATTAATGCATCTACTGTCTGAGCTCTTATCTAATGAACTCCATCGTTCAAGCAAAAAAGGTTTAAGAGAAATCAACCAACTATATGCATTTTCATATTTACAAGCATCATTAGAAATTCTACATTAATATTTCTCGTCTCCATAACTGTGTGTTTCCTTTTATTTTTCATGTTTATTTTTTTTATTCACAGTGATTCGTGCTTTTGGATTCCAAAAGTCTCAAAATACAACATCTCGAAGGCAACGTTCCACCGCCGGTGACAGCTACGTCAAATCGAGTACAGATTTTCAATTGAACGCAACGGCTGGTTTCTCTTTCTTACTGCGCACGCGTCAAGAGAATGGATTTGTAGCTCTGCTGTTGGACAAGGCTGCAAGCGATAATAAAGACACCAGTTATCAGTACATCCTAATCGAAATAAGAAACAAGTATCTTCGTATCACTGGCAAGCGACTGGGCGATGGTCAAGCTAAGGTGGTTAATACACCAGGAACCATGATGGTGTCTAACGGGAAACAACTGGAGATCACGCTCGATTCTGACTCCCTTCAAGTTGGCTTGCAAACCGAGAAGCTTTCTACAGTGTTTGCGCTGCACGTGAAAGTCGTTTATCTGGGTGGCGTGGAAGATCAAACTCTATATGCCAACGTTTTCAGAACGCCCGATCTAGACGGCTGTCTGCAGGCTGTCGATCTGGGCGGCAATTTCTTAACCAATCAAGCTCTTCCGTCTGCTTTGACCGTCGCTGTGACCCTTTCTACGGAAGTACAAGACAGTTGTCCGGGCAGACCGGTTTGCCAGGACAGCCCGTGCAAGTTCAATGGGGAATGCGTGGACGAGTGGAATGATTTCCGGTGTCGTTGCCAGCTCGGTTACAGCGGTAAAACGTGTGCCACATTTGGTTGCCGACTGAACAATACGTGTGCGACCGCCTCAAATTGTGTCGATGTCCCTTTGACAGTTCCACCGAGGACAAGATGTAAGTCATTATTTTGTTGTGTTTTTATTCTTTTATTCTTTTCTCACAATATTTCGCGTACGGACATACCATCAACATTCACAAAGTTAAATCTATCCTCATGTATGATTTGGTGTTTTATTAAAGTTTGGGGATAAAGTATTACGGGCCTTGTTACGAAATTCATTGTATTTTCGTCCATCTGACACCATTCTAGTAATTAGTTTTATGCCTTAGAGTTAATTGTTTGGAAATATAAGTTGTCGTTGTTTTACAAACCATATGAATGCTTGTTCGACTTTTGGTAATATTAAATATTGTTCAATATGTTTGAGATATATTTTATACTTGATGCGTCCATCCAACATTGTCCTGAGTTTTGTAACAGGACCTTCGCGAAAAAAATTAAAAGATTCAGTATTCCACGCAAAAAAGGGTTTGTGCCAAGATAATAATAAGCGAAAAGGTATGTTGAAAATATGAATCGTACAAAATGATAGAATATATTTTCCTTACAAAATGATCTCGCGTGAGAACTAATGCATACGAAATCATATTCAAAGTCCGTTGTACGAAAACTAATATATAACTTGGTTATAGAGAACAAAACAAAACAAAAGGTCATGGATTCTAACTTTAACTCGGATTAATGCACTTTCTACAAATCATGACCTTTAGCTCATTAATTATTCATAGACCAACCTTTCAGATCATTACCGGTTCCATTAAGAAAATTAAATTCGCTAGAAATTGACATCGTCGAAAATTTTGGTTAATTAGAGTTTGTCAAATCATAAAAAAATTTGATAGGTCAAGTAAATTTTAGGTAACTTGATAAGCCATTCATACAAAATAACCTATTTAACATGTTAAGCAACATTTATTTTTTAAAAACATATTTGCATATCTTTACCTTTCCTCCTTCTGTGTACAGTTTTCCATTCAACAACTATTTCTCTCAGGAAGAATGCTAGTCATCAACAAAAACCTTCCATCTACTCAAATATATAACTTTCATTCCGTTGGTCAAATTAGTAATCCAAGTCGAACTGTATTATACTCTAAACTCTTACGTATAAACTAGATGGGTTCATAACTTCCCAAAAGAAAAGAGAGAGATGTGGTTAAAGCTTCTTTTTTTTTTTTACCTCTCAAATCCGTCTGTGTCTCTATAGTAGTAATAATCCTCTTTCTAAGCTCAACTTAGAAACTAATAGTTGCTGTTGATTTGTATTATGTCTTCATCCATTTGATGCCTTTTGTTTAGATCCTTTAAGTCTCCACAATTTTTAGTATTGTTGTAATAGATAAGACTTTTTAATTAAATTGATGCTAATTTCTTTTTTAGTTTGGTCTCCGGTATATATATGGTAATAGAACAGTAATGTTGTAGAGCGATGAGTTGTGATGATGTCTTATATTAAGATGAAATTTACTTTTGAAATCACCCTCGCTTTGCTCTTTTTTGATATTGCATACTAGCACAAATCCCAAAGTTCAGCCTGATCTTTTTTAAGATTTAAAAATAGTGTCTAGAAAGTTTATTGAACGCAAACTTTTGAACTAATTAAATTTCTTTATTAGAGATAATTTCTGCTCATTCAGCAACAGATAACGACTGCAATCATCTCATTTCCACTGCTACTTCCTCGAAATTAAAAAAAAGTTTTTATGAGGCAGTTAAAAAGTATTTTTGAAAACAAGAGGATATCGACGTTCTTATTTTAAGATATGTGGCTCTACTTTTTATAATATTCTGTTGTTTCTGTTGTTATATTGGTGGCTGGTTTTTGAGTTCAGCAAAGACGTACCTAGAGGTTTGCCGAGCACATGTGAAGGAGAGTGAAAAACAATTTTGAGTCTTTGAGTTTTTCTCAATAGATAATTGTCTGTTTGCTCTCCTACACGTGTGTTTACCTACCCTCTAGGTACGTCTCTGTTCAGCATTACAATTTAAGAATCTGAAGAAATTTCTTAATCGAAATGTACCAATTCGACGGTAGCCGCGAGTGAACGCAAGTGTTTTTGAAAGAGGACTTGGGGCGAATCTAGTGGGATAGTAAACCCAAACAAAGAGAGAAATCGGTTGGTGTGTTAAAGAGAAACAGTAAAGAAACGCTAAAAAGGCAACAACACTGTAACTTTCATTACAAAACATGGGCTCAACAATCAGTCGTTGGTTGTCCAAATAATTTATTTAGTTTATGTTAAAGTAGTCGATTTTGATATGTCAAAAGCCAACATAGGAAAATGTTTAATTCCTTCACACCCTGATAAAAATTGATTATAGGCAATCGGTAATTTTCTATAATCGAGATGCAAGTGTTAATAAAGGTAGATAAAGGACAATTAAATTCTTCCATTAAAAAGCGATATCGAAATTTGAAAGAAGAAAATAAATTCACAAAAACTCTGACGAGAGAAAAATGACCATTTCGCCAGGGACTAAACTAATAATCGATCAATTAACTTTTATCAAACATTTCTAATGTTTCAGTAATTGCTCAGAAAATCTTTCTTTTACTAAGAAAAACCATTGCCGTAAGCATTTTTATGGAAAAGCAGTGTCGAAAATTGAAAGAAGAAAATAAATTTTACAAAACAAAACAAAAACAAAAAAAACGTCTAACGGAATTATTTGATTTGTCTGAATAATGAGTGAATATATAGGAACAGATAAGTAAAATTTCAAACACCAATAATTAATGGGGAAGTTCGAAGCATATATGCTTTTATCTCATCTTAATAATAAAATCATTTCATAATCATCAATCATTAAAAACTTTCATTCCTTGTTGCTTTCACTCTCACAGGTTTCCAACCATTTTCCACCTAAAAAGGGTCTAGTATTTCGATGCCCTTATAAAACAGTTGTTTCTATTTTCTTTGAAAAGTTCTCCTTCAACTTCTTCAGCATTTCTAACTGTCTTCAAATTGTTCTCTACAGCACGATAAACTCTTGACACAAATTCTTTATTTATTTCCACTAATTCTCAAACCACGAAGTCCGAGAAACGTTTTCAATTCAGGAACTTTAATGTTCTTAATAGTATCAAGGTCTATTGTTTCTGATGCTTAAAACACAGTTTGTTAAAGTTTTAGTTTTAGTAATTAATACCTTTTAATTAGATTATCTTTTTTGTTGCTTCTAACTCGCACCAGACCTTTTTTTTGTGTTATCCGCCGCGCGACCGACCGTCGGATTGGTGTATAAAATTAAAAAATCTTGCCAGATTTTAGTATTGAAACTTTTTTCCGAACCATAATATTTTGATATCAAATATCGGTAAATAGGTTAACAACTTCAAGACTTCACAGGGGAAACTTCCAAGTCCTTTCGCAAAGTCAAACATTGTAAACCAATTTACAAAGATTATAACAATCCCTCAATCAATCGCATCGTCGCGTTATATCCTCTGGAGATATTTTAAAGCACTTAACCTAATCATGGTGAACATTTTGTGTGACAAACTTTTGAAATAGAAATTGTGTACTCTTAGTGTAGTGATCATCATGTGAGATGAATCGAAACGTCGTCGAAATAAATAAAGCTTGCTTACTTTGTTTTGTTTTTTTTTGCTTTGGTATTAAAAATTTGTAAGGTTTTATCAATGTTAATTATTATATAAAAAGTAATATTGCTTCTTTTTAATACGTTATACATGAATAATAAACTTTAAAGACTTTCAAGTTATGACGTCATACCGTGTAAATTGGGTTAGAGGCCATTTTCTATTCTTAGCTCGTGCATTTGGTTTAATCCGACTTTCCGATTCCTAATTAAATTAAAACTGGATTAAAGACGTATCCATTCATAACACACGGATGGTGTGAAGTAGGAATCTTGAGGATTTGTATGCAATTCTTATTATTAAATTAAATTAAAATCCTATGGAATGGTGTAGAGGTTTGTTATTACAGTAAGTTGATAGTGAATATTCAAAGTGATTGGTTTTGTAGAATATGTTTTTGACTCATTTCCTTTTGCGGGTTAGATGTGTTTATGTTACGCGTCGTGTTCACATTTTTACTCTCACAAATATCCTGTCTGTGTTGCTTTTACGCGAAATTGCAAGGAATCTTTTTGTCTGGTTTCACTGTTCATGGGGTTAATTGTATAACATACTCCACTTAAATTGGACTTCAATGGCATAAAAACCAATCCTGTTTAAATTGCCGGCAACGAGTATGCTCGTATAATGCTTTGTTGTACAAAATGGTTTTGTTTGCTTTTAAAGTCTGTAGCTTTTGTCGATTATCAGGGGTCATGTGGAAGATTTCTTTTTGAATGGTCACAAACATGTTTAGTTTTTTGAGAGAAAACAGCGAAAGTGTGGTCTGTTGCTTGTAGTCTGTCGTCCACCGTTAAAGATTAAAAATAAAAAGATTTCAGTAAAATGTGAGTCCATTTGGCATATAATATCTTATAGCTAACCCAACAAATACACCCAATTGTGTTGCTGTCAGTAGCCATTATTGAATCGCAAGACGATTATATGGGGAAGTCTTGCTTTGTCTTTCAAGGAGTTTAAATTAGATTTGCGATTTTTTAGAAAGAGTTTCCTGGTATAAACATTGCAAATTCATTCAATACCTCTTTCTCTCTGTAATGTGCGAGTAATATTGCACGCACCCAATACATTCCAGACTAAATTGTGAATAAAAGACACAGAATAAATACAATTTATTTATTTTTCACTTTTACTACCATAAAACGATAGCTAATGATTGCGTGAACCCAATCTGTGTGGAGGTGGAGGTAAGTGTTCAAAACAAATCGGGTGGTGGGATTTCTTTTTCGAGGACCGAATTAATTCTTTACCACGTGCTCCGACATTCCTTTGTATTTGACAGAGGTGTGGGTATCTAGAGGGTAGTGGAGGGTCGACAAACACATGTGTAGGAGAGCAAAACAACAATTACGTCTGTAGAAACACTACAAGATAAGTCTTTTTACTCACCTTTGCAGATGTTTCTGATCCTCTAAATTTGCCTTGTAATAATGCATAAACACACACGTCAAATCACCTCTTGGCACTGCTGTTTCTTCGGTTATAAAATTGCTCCTGTCATCACATGTCCAAGACAAATGTGAAACGAAACGGACAACTACTGTCACTTTCGCTTGACACGATTTTTTTCGAGTTTTTATTCTTTACTGTTTGTTTAAGCTTTTTCTGTCATCTGTGACATTTGTAGGGCGGCAATTATCATAGTGTTTTATTTTGGTATTGGCAGCGCATGACGTTAGAAGGACGTTGAAACGACGTTGAAATGACGTCGTAATAACGTTGTTTTGGCAACCTTTATTGATTATGTTGTAGTCGTGTTGGCGTGAGTGCTCTGGTTAATTAATATATTGTTATATTCACCATTTTTTTTGTAAGAAAATTAATCAATAAGTCAAGCCTCGAGGTTTCTTAAATTCTGGTAATCATGATGCTCAAAAGTTTCTTATTTTGTATTCCGCTAATCCTCTTCCGCCATCAAGATTAAAAAACGATCCTGCCAGTAGTATTTGCTCTCCATAAATGTAGATAAAAATAGTCATTTAAAGCAGCTACAGTTTCATTTTGCTTAAAATCAATTTATGTCATCAACGCGCATTAGAGTGAGTGCCATTCAAGTGGAGATTGGCCTATAGGAAAAAAATGATGCAAAACTTGGAATATCTATTTTATTTTCCTTCTTTCTTTTACTTGAATTACATTTCAAAATGTTTTAGTATATTTTTATCATTATATGTGAAAGTGAAAGTAAAAGGAGTAAGCAGTTTATACCTGCTCACACTAGAACGAGGCTCAACTGAAACTGTATTTCTTTTCTTATTACTTAATTAAATCCTGTAAGGGACATTTTATAAACCCGGAAAAAAAAGGTTTTACCACGGAAAAACGGAAAAAGGAACTGTTTCCTTCCCTCATCGAGACTCCTCCTCTCGGTGAAGTATTTAAAAAACGGTATTGTTGATATTAGGTAAGAGCGGCATTCACAACTTAAGTGGCTTGGCAGTTCTTGCATTTGCGTCTGTCCGACATCATTCTAGTAATTACTGTTATGCTTTAGAATATGTTGTTTAGAAATAGGTCGTTGCTTGTTCAACTTTTTGGTAGCATTAAACGTTGTTGTTCGATGTGTTTGAAATATATTCTATACTTAATTAAATTATCAAAATGTCCATCCAACATGACTCTGTACTTTGTAACAGATAGGGAAAAAAAAAAAGTTTTTTACTGAAAATAACTGTGCCCTCCCTCCTCGAAACTCCTCTTCATAGTGAAAGTTTTTTTTGGTATGCTTAATATTTGTTAAGAGCAGTTTTCGTAACTTAAGTGGCTTGGCAGTTGCTAAGCTAGAAGTTGCTTAACTTTTTTTGGCTTGGATTGAAACTGGAGACTCTTAACGACATCTAGGTTTTTACTTCACAAATAAAAAGATAAATAAATAATAGGCTTATTCTCCGCTCAAGTTAGCCTGTGTTCTTCTATTGTGTAAATAATTAATATGAATTCACATGCTTGGGGAAACAAATAAATGTGAAAGTGAATTCATCTTCTCTGTTTCTTTCGTATTATTAATTATGGAAATAAGTTTGGTTTTTTTATGATATATTATATATAACGTACGTATGGAAAATTTATTCGCTTTTCATAAGAGATATACATGGCTTATTACTTTCATGCTTTTTTTTTTTTCATGTTTTGTGTGATATTTCGTGTTGATGGTGTCTCTATTGTAGAGTTCTTCTTTTCTTTTTTTTTTCTTTTTTCCTGTATGCTTTCTTAAGGCTTTTTCATCATAAGGAAAATTGTCAAAATCAAAACGCTAGAAAATGTTATGGAACTTTTTCTTGGTCTTAGTGTAGAAAATTATTATTTTTACTATTTACTGTTTAAGGCAGGTCGACTGTTACTGAAATTTCCTCTATTTTTTGTTGTTTTGATACTGAATTTTCTTATTTGGTTTCTTAAATTTATACTACGATTTATACTAAAATTTACTTCTGCCAAAAAGCGTTATAAATTCTTTGTTATGAATTCCAAAGAATTCTTTTCTATCCAGCTTCATAACTTTTTTGGAGCCAAGAAAATTCATCTCTTTGCCCAGGGATGTCTTCACATCTCTGCTTTCACATCTCAGTATTAAATTTCTTCCAAACTTTCTCATCCAAGATTTTGTTACTCTTTTAATGGCGTGCTCTTTTATTGCCTTCAAAGTTCTTTTTACAAAATCTCGACCTCCTTAACCTTTTTGAAATTAAAATTTTCCTGTACTTTCATGTCACTTCACTTCAATCACTCAGTAGTCACGTGTTAAAATCAATTTATTTCCTTCCTTGTCTTTGATTATGGTTGTTACGCGACTATTTTTAAAAATGATCGTTAAAAAATCATGGTATGCAATATTCCAGTTAAAAATGACACCCTTTTTTTTAACGAAAATTATAACAGTGATCTCGAAAGAAAAAAAAAATTTTCCACCTAAGTTATTTTCATTGCTTTTTTTCTTATGTGTTTAAGACAATTTTTATATGTTATGCTTTCTGATTCGAATATTAAATGAGTCGTGCAAACACGCAACCTTTTTTGATGATCGCTTTAAAGCGATGCAACATTCAAGTAGCGTTCAAATAACGTTCTACATCTAACCACTCATTAAATATGTTAGTAATTGTTTCCAATACTTTCTAAGCCTCTGGAACTTGTAACGTAAACGTTTGATTCGTCATGGCTTGTTACACTTAGGAAATGTTGACATTTGCCTCAAGTAGCTCTTTTTTTCGCTCAAGAGTTTTGTTCGCATAAAAAAATGAGCAAACACAACAGTATTCGAGATTGTGGTCAGTGATGAGAAGAAGATGGTGCTGAGTTTAGTTTTCATTTTTGTCATCGAAGGACGAAGATAGTGGATAATTACGTCTTTGGTTTCTTATAAAAAACTGAATGCATAATGCTTTCTTAGAGTGCTTTCCCCAAACAAACAATCGACGATTGATCAGGTTGTAGCAAGACAGGAGAGAATAGAGTAGGGAAGGTGTCTGGAACATCTGCGAAGGAGAGCGAACAGACAATTATCTTATATTGTTTCTCAGACATAATTACATTTTCGCTCTCCTACACACGGTCCTTTCTATCACAGATGTTTGACGCACCCTAGATCTAGTTTTTGAATAGTGAATCCAAATAGTTGAAATTTTCCTTTGTTTGCGAAGGTTAAAAGCTGAAAACAGGAAAAATGGTTATAAAAAGTCGCCTAAAGGTTTCAAACTCTCAACCTCATTATCAAGTTCACTAAAACTTTGAAGCGAAGGAGAGTGTTGTTTTTTTTTTACACGTTGAACGTAATGTATGGCCACGTAGAAACCAGTCCAATTTTAGATCAACCTGGTTCACATTAAGGAAATTAATCTTCGACTGCATACATATATATTGCACTGGCAATGAAAAATCGTTTAAAATGGATTTTCGATTTATTAAAAACAAAATTCAATATCGATGACTGTATGATGATGATGATGATGACGTGATCACTGGTTAAATATTATGGAGCTGAGGAACGCAACTCTTTTTGTTTTTTTTTGTTTACGTAATTACTTTTAAAAAGGCACTTGTATTCCATCGTTAAATCAATCAATCAATCAATCAATCAGTCAGTCAATCTAGTTTATATCTTTTCTTATTTTATCTCTTCTTGTTTTGTTGCTGTGTCTTGTCAAATGTTTTCTTTTTGTTAAGATGTTAATTAAATTTAATGTCATGTGTAAAAAGGAGAGAAGAGAAGTAGCTATAATAATGATAATGAGGATGACGAATACATAATGTAAAACGTCTTAAACAGGAATATTTTTTTTTTTTTGTGGTGAATGTGAATGGATGTAAGATGGCAAAGTCATTAAACAAGACTGTTATAGACATTGCTTTCACTATCTCTTTCTTTCATATGTCTCTATGTGTGCCGATGTGTTAGAATAGATTTTGTTTTTTTCTTGTCTAAGTTTTTTTAGATACGTCTGCATGTTTTCTTATAGCGAGTGTGAGAGAGGGGTACCATTCTTTCTATTATAAGCACCGATGAGTAACATGTTGGCTTGTGGGTGGACGAAATCTCTTTTTTATAAGAACAATTTCAGGAACATTTTGTTGTTGTATTAGTAGTAGAAAAATAAGTGGTTTTGTTTTCGTTTGTTTTTGTTCACTGCTCTGTAAAACAAAACATTTTTTTTAATGTATATAGTTACAGGTTATAGTTTTTTTGTATTGTTAATTTGTTTTTTGCTGTTGTGTCTCGTGTACTGGAGATAAATATTTGCTCTGCACCAAAAGGGGAAGGTACATAACACGTTTCGTTGTATTCGTTGTCTTCCTATAGCTCTTGTCGTAACAGTAGCAGATGTCCAAGAGATTGAAAAAAATTTGTAGTGTAATGTTTTGTGGTGCATTAAAATTGCCAGGTTCTCATGGTATAAATGGTTTAGATGATTTTGATTTTCAAGGTTTAGATTTGTTCTTTTCTAAACATATAGCATTTATAATAAGCGGATTGGTAAACTTTTTAGTGTGAGGATAAAATATCTGCAACTGAATGAATCTAACATTCTAAATCCTTATTTCTTCTTATACTCCATGTAGCAATAAATGCTACATTTCTTAAACTTTTGGCAAATTTAAGCCTACGTTTTTTCTTAAAGCAAATTTTATTAGATTTGACTATAACTGTGCTTTTTCCTTTAAACCTCCTGTCGTAGTTTTTGATTATAATATGGTTACTGCTATGCTCTATATGCATATATCATTAATTTGGATGATTTATCTTATTTGTTGTGTTGTGTTTTCCCACAGTACACGTACATAATTTTTGTATTTTTATACATTTTATTGATTACTTGCAATTTGCGTGAACTAATTGTTCATTATAGTATGTACTTTGTAGAATGGGAAACAGTTCCCCTGAAAAGTCTCCCCCCCCCCTTTTCCTATTAGAAATATAGCACTTATAGCATCACCTAGTGTTGACCTTTTCTAAGGCAACTTTCTTAAAACCCTCTACGAAACTTACAAGATGACATGTCGTTTATTAAAAAATGTACCAAAAAAAAAAACCAGTTACGGTAAGAAACCCTTTGAGTACCCTTAATAGTTTTTTTGTCAATACACCCATTTTAAGATATTCTATAGACGTTCAGTGAACGATAATAAAAAGTCCAACAGACTTCATGTGCGGATGATTTTTGGGTCGTTGTTGGGTGTTTCTGGTTTTAATAATAGAGGAGAAACTTTTGACGCTATACAGTAATGCTCGCCAATACCATTACCATATTTAGATAAAAAAAAGAAACTTTTTAGAAAAGAACCTTTTTCTGGTTTTGTTGTTGTTTGTACGACCGCAATTATTTGTTTTGTTTATTAAAGCGTGATGGCATATCGAGTGCTTTTGGAGAGAGCTAAGAGAGATTTCTTTATTTTAAGGCTTGGTTTACATTTACGTTGTTTTTCTTGTATTTTTTATGTTGTGTTAATGTTGGTACTTTATTTGTTTGACGAAATTATAGATCTTCGAGTAATCCGTATTTAGCTTTGTTTAGATTTACAATACGGTTTTTTAATACGAATGGTATTTTCCGGGCATCTTGAGGGGAAACCTCATCCTTGTTATTCCGACAGTACAAGAGTACATTATTTAAGGAAAACTACTCTAACTATTCCCAGAGTTGATGTCACAAAACATTACCTTGTATTTGGCTTATTCCATTTGGATGAATATTCTTTGCTGCTGTTTCATCTTCAATATTTTTGTAAAATATATTTATAGATTACAGCAATAATCTATTGCGAGAAATATGTAATTATAATGTTAACTGCAACAATACTATTATCAGTGACATAATCTCCAGAAACAAAAGTTTTGATAAGGTGTAAACACACCTTTTGTGTTATTTATACCTCTATGTTGACAATGCTTTTTTTTTTGTTGTTTTCTTTAGAGCAACACAAAATACGACAAAAATATCCTTTATAATAGAATCTACACACATTTTTTCTCTTGAGCGAGATGACGGAGAAGCTTCTTCGCGTGTGTCAATAAATAATAGTCAAATGATAATCAACAAATAGTCCAATAATGTAAAAAAAAAAAGAAAAGAAAATAGATTAGACTAGAAAATTAGGTAATAAGAAATGTTAACTTTCATCATCATCATTCTTATTTGCTGTTCGCTACCACCAGGCTCGCATGCTTTGACGTTCGACGGAATAGACGACTTCACTGAATCAGATGTCGGCATAGTAACCTATTCCAACCTTACATTCACGTTGAGAACGAGACAGACGGAGAATGCTGTGCTGCTTACTGATCAGAATTTCAGTAAATTCAAAGTGCTCCTTAAAGACGGCTTGTTGAGGTTAGAAGGTGAATCAGGGATGTTCTTGCAAGGTAGGGTATAATACAGTGATTTATTCTCAGTACCATATTTTCCCCAAATGCGCTAGGATATTTTCACACCGTTTAATCCCGGTAACTAGAGCTTCCAGTAACTCGAACTGTTTTTTAATTCCCTCTTGGACCCTCACTAAGCTAATTCTCATAACCCTGATAATTCGAACAATCGATGACTTACCCTGTATTCTTGGTCACTTTGGAATATTTTTCGCAACAAAAAAAAGAAGTTTGAAATTTACCTAATTTATAAATGTTTCAAAAGAGTATTACCCATACCAAACTAATCTACCAGGTTTCTAATCCTCTGCAGTTCAATTTGAACCCTATTATTTTTTTTTTTCGATTCAAAAAATAATCCTTAATTGCGGACTATCCGTATAATGTTTTGTTCGGTAAACAATTAGAATTCCTGTGGAGGTAATTGCATAGAGTGACACATAAACATATATTTAGTATGTAGTGTAATTTGTTACAAAGAATTTCCTAATGAGAAATACATCAAACACAACATTTTTAATTCGAACCAATAAAGTCGAGGTTTCAGGGTATGCAACAGTAGTTTCACCAATTTCCACACGAACAGCAGACAACCAATAACGTAGTTGTTGTCTCTCACGTGATCTCTCTGTCAACCAATAGTGTTGACTCTTTTTGCCTCTGAAAAAACTTGCACGCAAGTAAACCGTATCAAGGGCATTTCTCTACATATAAGTACAAGTGCCAATTCGAATCCACACATTCTTTTAATACAAAAGTCTCCTATTTTCGTTCGAATAAAAGAGCCATATGTTTGTCTCGATTCTTCGTTCTCCAAACTCGTTTAAGAGACTTTACTATGAAAACTTTACATGGTCTCAAATGTAATGAACATGTGAACAACCTCTCCAACCTAACAGAGGCTTACAGGAGCCTTTATAAACTTGGGAGCTTTTTTTTTTCTTTCTCTTGTTTCCAGATGATGAAAAAATCAATGATGGTATATCGCACACGGTGTTAGTTCAAACAGATGCTTCTACCACCACACTATCAGTAGACGGCAACCAAAGAACCTCAAAGAACATAAACTTGTTAAGCAATTCGTGGAGAAATTTGCTCTCCGACAAAAAAATTGTAGTTGGTAAAGGTCAAGGGATTAATGAATTCTATCATGGCTGCTTCAACGGCCTCGTGGTCGGCGGAGTTACGATCGACCTATCGACCGCTACCAAACATGGTGGCGTACAATCGGGCTGTATGGGCACGGTCTTTCCGTGCAATGAAACCTTATCGCCGTGCTTGAACGGAGGTGTGTGCGTGGACGATTTCAACGATTTCAAGTGTGACTGCACCACTTTCTATACATCAAAGACGTGCAACGAAACGCAAAACGTGCGATGCGAGTTCAGCCTTAACCTCTGCAACGACGGCGCGTGCAACGATCTAGAGCTCGGCCGTGATCGGACTTTCAGCCAGAAGGGGAAAGACTTTTTCACTTGCACCTGTAATAGTGGGTACACCGGACCGCAATGCGAAACGAACATCAACGATTGTGTCGGGAACCCCTGTGTAAACGGGAACTGCACGGACAAGGTAAATGATTACGAGTGCGCATGCGAGATTGGGTGGGACAAAAAGAACTGCGAGCATGACATCGACGAATGTTTTCCTGACCCTTGCAATAAACAGCCATGCACGCACCAGATCGGCAATTACACTTGCGATTGCGGCGGAATCTACGAAGGTCGCAATTGCGAGACGGACATTAACGAATGCTTAAACATAACGACGTGTAGTGGTCACGGCAATTGTACAAACCTGGACGGTGGTTTTTCGTGTGCGTGTGACCTCGGATATTTCGGACGGAACTGTCGAGACAATAACACACAGCTGTGCGAGATCCTAAGACCGTGTCGGAACGGGGGAACGTGCGAGGACGATATAACAGGCTATAATTGCACGTGTACGAGTACATACGACGGGGTCAATTGCACGAACGCCCTAGTTGTGGAGGAAGATGACAACCTGCCGCTCGTGTTAGGTTTATCGGTGGCGGCCGCCGTCATTGTGCTGATCATCTTGATCACGTGTCTGGTGAGATATTGCAGGGATAAGAGTGGCATGGAGGGAACTTATAGTCCGAATAAAGAAGAACAAGCTGGTGGCAATGTCGAAATGCACGCGATAAAGAAACCGAAAACCGAGAGATTAATTTGATATTGATAATTGTGGATTGGTTGATTTAAAAAAAAAGAAATACAGAGATGAGGCGACCTGATTGGTTCGTTACAACAAAACAACAAAACGCGTATTTCAATAATGTGGTTGATTGACTGACATGGCTGTTTCTATTGAATCATGAGAGATTAAATTTCATCTTATCTTTGGTTGATCCCAAAAAATCCCCCTTTTTCTTCTCTATGCTAGCATGACGTCGTTCCAACACCATGCAGGGCTCATATGTCTGTTCGAATGCCTCCAACTTTGAACGTTTTTTGTATGCAAATGGCACCTGCTGCTTGTTTATATACCTAAAAAATATATACTCATTTCTATTCGTGATATTTTTTAATTTATGCTGTTTTTTTTAACGAGTAGATTTTATGTATTATTTAGAATCTGTTAACTTTGATTTATACATTTTATCTACCCTATCCGGCTGCCATTTTGGAACCGTGGGAATTAGGGATCTGGTAGCTAGTTTACCCATACTCTGCACATTTGGAAACAAAGATGTGTACCCCTATACTCGTATCTAGTCCTTTTTTGTGCTGTTAGAGTTCAAGGGTAGAACAGTGTACTTTGCTGAGGCTGAACCATCGAACCAGAGGCTGGTGGAGGTTTATTTTGAACGAGTACTTACTTACGAGTATATTTTACTATTCAATTTGATTTTTATTCTTTTCTTTTTTTTATACTAGAAATTAATAAATTCTTTTTCTTTTAATTATTTTTCTAAAAGTTGGATAAAATTTATGTTTATACTTTTTTACTTTCATTTTATTTCCGTTTATTTGAAAATTATATGTTTAAAGTTTGAGCTGTGATCATAAAGTTCGAAATACGCGATCATTTTAATTTTCGAATTAAAAAGCGATAAAGTCATAAACCAAACACAATAGAAATGATAATTTTTAGATATCTTAAACCAATTGGGAATTAAAATTTCGGTAATCGCCATAGAAAACTTTCGCGAAATATAGATTATAAAAAACTTATGTCAGAAATCGCAAAAGTTTGTAAATTTTGACTGACTTTTTTTGTAACTATTAATTGTTTTTTTGTTTTTTTTATTGATATGAGAAAATATTTATTTTTAGGTTTTTTGTGTATTTTTTGGATAATTTTTGTTACAATATTTTGTGTTAATTTGTTAGTTTATTACACTTTTTTCTATATCCAATCCCCTTATGAGATTTTAGGCAATAATAATTTTGTTCAAATTCTCAAAACAATTTCGGACATTTTTATTTTCAATCTCGTGATTTTTAAAAGAAAAAGACCTTAATATTGTTCTTTAAATAAAGGGTATTTTTTTTGTGTTTTTTCTTTTTCTCTTATTCTTATTATATAATTATTATTTCTCAATTTGCAGACGAGAGAACCCAGCCAGCACACGACGTTATCAAGACATTATATTGACGTTGAAATGACGTCGTAATAGTGCCGTTTTAAGGCCGTGTATTGGCTGGGTATTTCTGAACAAGAACTTCTTTCTACATAATGTATAAATTTCTTCGGGAAAGACTTTTTAAAAATTTTTTTTTTTTTTTTTTTATATTTAAAATTTGTATGAACTTCTGTATATGTAATACTTTAATTACTTTACTTTTCTGTATAGATTTCGAAAATAATATTAAAAAGGATAAAAAAATTAAAGAAATAAAGAATGCAGGCATAAATAAATGAACAGTGCATTTTTTTTTTTTAATTTAAAATGTTTCAAATGTTCCTAACCCTTTGAGATCTTTGAAAGCGTAACTGTAAATATTTGCGATGGTCGGTAACGTCTGCGAAGGAGAGTGACCTCTCACGTCGAGGCTGAGATTTTGTCGAAAATTAAGAAACATACTCAGTCTCAGATTCCTTTATGAATTAAGTAAGAAGAAATCAAATTTTAAAATTCACTTTCGAAACCTAACAACATTTTTTTTTCCTTATCATCAGCATAACAGGAACGAACTGGTACTTTCATCCTAAATACATGCACCAACACATTCCAGAGTTTCAGGATCAAAAAATTTCAATTTTGTAATTAAGAAAATGTTGTGTAAGAACTCTTAAGGTTAATTTCCACTAAGCGGATTTTTTCCTGCGATATTATTTTCGCGAATTTTATCGGTGCTTAATTTCCACTACAAATAGAAAAAAGTGGGCGGTTTTTTGAGCGCCTTTTTTAAATGAAAGTAGTTTGCTTTTTTTATGATGAGTTGACTAAAAGTAAGAGGTGTCTCCTTTTGAAGAAGATAAAAATTTTAAAAGAGAATGCAAAAAAAATAGGCATAAAGACATGATGCTGGTAAGAAGAAGAAGAAATGGATTCAGCTTTCTCATACCTGATATGATGCTTTTTTTCGATAGTTCTGAATGTCATCAAGAACATTTGGGAAGCTGTATCTTGGGTTGGACACATAAAACCAAGAAGAGTAACGGGTTGTAATAGAGTTAAGATTAACTTTTTATAAAAGGTTTCGTCTTCTTGTTTTCCATCTCGAGCATAGTTTGATTTGATAGTTTCGTTGAGCTTTCAATTTTTGATCACATGACTATATCCAAGTAATACGATTGGATTTCGAATTTCGCGGTGAAGGAATATAATTGAGTTCTACTTGTTCGCTGCGAAAAAAAATTTGATGTTGCGGCACGCATGCACGAAAAACTTTCTTTTTTAATGTAAATTTAACAAACCTATCTAACATACCTGGAATGTGTAAATCAAAGAAATTTACTAC
>JAUEKX010332947.1:9156-35219 GCA_031834005.1 Dendronotus venustus
CATTTTCAACCTGAATTCTTATAAGAAATACCTGTACGTCATCCAACGAGATGTTACCAATCATTAAAATTTCTTGCTCGACGCGTTGTTCGAATTCATCCAAATACACTTTGATCTGTTCTTCGGCAAGTCCTACAAAGCAAAAGTTAATAAAAAAATACACATTCACAAATTCTATCCCGTCCTAAATAATAGAACAAATTTTAGGCGTTTTTATTTTTGCATTTGCCAAAACACACATAAAAGGATTTTCTTTTGTAAACAAAGTCTAAAAATCATTTAACTTTCCAATAATTTTGCGACTTTTTTAGATGAGAGGATCAAACAAAACACGAGGATATTATTGTAAATTATTATACTTAAGAATAGTTTTTGCATACATGTGAAGAGAACGAATGTTAGATATCGGACATTGATCACGATTGCTAGTTCGAACCCCGTGCGAAGAACGAGGAAAGATCACGATGAGAAGTTTATTTAGTGAGGGGAATATTTAAAAAGATAGAGTGTTGAGATCCTATCAAGGAATAAAAAAAGCAAAAAAAAATTTAAGACACCTTGTTTCAAATCTTGCACCTCCTTCTGGTGTCCTTGTTGTTGTTCATTGCTCAAGATGGATGGTGGACTGGTCTTCAAGTTCAACTCGATCTCGTCTGTGTCAAGGCTTTCCAGTGTCTCGTACATGTCCGGCAAGTCCTCATTCGTGGTCGGTACTAATGTAGAATAATTAAGAAGCTCAGTATAATAGAGAGTAGAAAGAAAATAGAATAGTAGCTCAACCTTTAATGACCCTTTAAATACAACATTTTTAAATACAACATTTTTTTATCGAGACAACACACGAGTTGGTCTAACTTGATTCAAAGAATTAAACCCTCCATACCGTATCTTGTATCGTCATCATCTTCGGAATCTTCTTTGGCGTCTTCTTCGTTTCTCTCCTCTTCTTTTTCTTCTTCTTCTTGGCCTCTTGTTTTTATCTTGTTGTACATAGCCCACGGCAACTCGTCTTCCTCTGGAAGCGCTGGTATACTCTCACGTTTCTTTCGCTCCACGTCATTGTATAACAAAGGCTCTCTGTCTTCTTGTTTTGACAAGCGTTTAGAAGAAGATTTTTTCCTTTCCACTGGCGAAACTGCTCTCTCCAGAGCTGATGTCGAGCTCCTTGATGAACGTGATGATTTCTTCTTTTTCTTCTCTTTCGATGATGACGATGATCGTCTTTCCATTACGGCTTCAGAGTTCTGCATTCTCTCAGACTCAATCTTATCAGCACCTTCATCAAATGGTTGATCTTTCAGCGTAAGAGTAGAACTGCTGTCAACATCTTTGTTTTCCCTTTGATCTTCTTCGAAACGTTCTATTTGTTGATTCTCTGGAACTAAGACGAGGTCTTGTAGTTGAGCTGATGTCGGTCTTGATTTCTGCTCGTCCGGGAGAGGTCTGTTACTTACATCAGTATCTTTTTCAGCGGTACTAGGTCTTGGGGAAGAAGAATCTTTCCGCTCTGAACCGTAATTCGTTGCAGAGCTAGGCCTGGAGGATTTTTTTTCTCGTGAAGGGGGTTTTTCTGTTGAAACTGGTGGTGAAGGAGACTTTTGGTCAGTCAACAACCTCTCTGCAGAGCTAGGTCTAGATGATCTCTTCTCTCTCGAAGTCGGTCGGGAAGAGGGCTTTTCTGCTGAAGCTGGCCGTGAAGTCGGCTTTTGGTCAATCAAAAACTTTTCTGCAGAGCTTGGCCTTGATGATCTCTTTTCTCCAGAAGCTGGTCGGGGAGGACGCTTTTGATCAACAAGTAAATTTTCTGCAGAGGAGGGTCTTGAAGATGACTTCTTCTCACGTTTTTCTTCTGCGGGTAAAGAATTTTCATCTTCTAACAATCTCTCAGCAGAAGATGGTCTTGAACGTCTTTTTTCTTTTGAAGACGGCCTGGATGACGACGAAGAACGTCTTTCTGCTTCAGGCTGCATAGACCTTTCTCTGGAAGGTGGTTTTGGTTCCTCTACCAATGCTTTCTCAGCTGATGAAGGGCGCAACGTGTTGTCAGCAGAAGGCGGTCTTGATGACTTTTTCTCTCCTGATGAAGGTCTTGAAGAACGCTTCTCCCTGGAGCTGGGCCTTGAATTTGTAACTTTTTGGGCAGAGGCAGGTCTGGATGACGGTTTGTCAGCTGGTGTGGGTGGAGGGGACACAATAGTTTCTAAGAAAAAAAATGACACAAGCGTAAGGTTTTATCTTTCTATTGTTTAAAACTTTATAATATATATACTAATCCTTATCAATAATCCTTTTAAGGACACATGTTGATAACAGATTTTTATCTGAAATGTATATATCCTTGTAAAATATTCAGGATAATAATAATAATAATAATCTCGCAAAAACTTTTGAAAAAATGAAAAAGCTAATATTTTCACAATACTTTTTTATTTTTTAGGAATAAAATTCTTTGTCAATGTTAGTGAAAACCTCCAAAATAACTCAATCTAGCACAGTTGGAAAGACAATTTAAGTAATTTTAATGGTCTTTTTGTAATTTTGGACAATTGACGACGACTATAAGTACAATGTACTGTTTAAGGGAGGAAATATTAAGAAAAAGAAATTTAAATAGCCAAAAAAGCTTACAAATTTTCAGTAATTTAATTTGCCTGATGCAAAATAAGCTTTCAGTCACAAACAAGAAATTGCATGTACATAAACATGGGTATCTGTAAAAAAGTTGAATTAAATGTCAGATCCCAGTTGTCATTTGGGAGATTTTAGTTGAGATTTTTCCCTATATCAAGGAAGCTAGTATGAATGGCTATTTTTGAAGGGTTTAGGGTTTAATCAGGTAACTAGGATACATATAATTGCTTAAAACTACGCACCATTAGTATTGAAATCTGGTTCATCTTTTTCCTCTTGGGGAGAGTCAGGAATATCTATAGCAACCTGAAAGTGGAAAATCAAGAAAAATATTAAAAAAATTTGATAAGGATTTACGTAAAGGGGTTAACTTTTATGATGCCTTGAAAAAAAGGAAGAAAAGGATATTTAGCATTTAGGAGGGAGGAGGCACTTACATTTTCTTTATCTTTTGGTGTATCAGGGCTATCAACAACCACCTCTTTTAAAGAAGATGATCGTTCTCGAAGAGTAGGTTTTTCTAAAGATTATATATATATACATACATATATTATTCTAATATTAATTATTAAAGATTAAGTTCTAAGCCTGTATTTTCAACAGTTCAACAAAATTATGATTTGTGTGGCATATAATACAAAAATACTAATTTTCTGATTGTCAGTTTATATCACTAAACCAAATTTTAACAAGATGAACATTTATCAAAAGGAAAATCAAAATCAATACTGACCTGCTGGATCTCCAAGATCTATAGATATGTCAGCTGCTTTTTCATCCTGAGAAATATCAGATAGATACGATAAATTAGAACGATTGTCTTTGTGTAATAATAAAATATGTCATCAGAACTACTGCCATATTTTTCAAAATGGAAGTGCAATGCAATATGAGGATGGTTGACCATTCATTGGAAAAGAAATAAGATTTAGAGCTTAATCATAGTTTGAAATTATTTGTGATGCTGGGCCTGCCAGCTAGTATGTAGTATATGTATATATATCTTAATTATAAAATAAAATATTAAATTACAAATAAAATTTAATTTAACTTAACTATATAATCAATATAATTTGAATTAAATTTTACCTCAACTAAACTGTTGTTCAATAGGCTATTTTCCTCATTTGGGATTTCTTCTCTTGTGTCTTTGGACATATTTTATTATAATTTAAGAATTCATAGGGGCACCTAAAACCAATAAAAAGTGAATATTATAACAAACAATACTGTGCATATAATTTAAAACATACTTTTGCTTCCTTTTATTTTATTTGACATATGCATCTGTATACGCATGTTCTTTTAATTAACATGTATTAATCTCTCATCCTACAGTATCTACCACGTTGTTATATTTCTTTATAAAAGGTTACTGCATGGTCAGTGGAAAAATGACAATTGGTAACTATTATCATTCGTATCATCATAGATTTCAAGCAAAAGGATACAATTTTTAACACACTGTTGTAGGTGTCTAAAACCTTAACAGTAGCTTATATGGTCTATGACTTAAATCGACAATAAACGAAAAAAGAAAGGTAAAGTACATTAATTACTCTACACTTGCTAAAGGGTAAGCAAAAGCCTGGCTTATTTCAAATGTTTCATAACCTTAAGGATCTCATTCATGATAATCATTATTCTTACTCATAAACTCATTCATAAAATTGATGATAAAATCCATTTAATCGTATTTTCTATGTTCTGTGTATCTGATATTTTTGCAGATTACCCAAAAAATCAAATCACATTTGTCGCCATTTCCCATGTTTAGAAAATTGTGTGAATAGTTTACAGAATGATACTACTAAACATTCCATCGTCTCCATGACAGCCAAAAAGACATATCCCTTCCGAAATTCAATGAATAATCATATTCTGAATAATCTGCATTTAAAATTTAAAATTTTATTGTAGAAGATATAATCCACATTGTAATTAAACCACAATTTAAGAAAGCTTTTTCTCTAAATGGCGAGCTGGTGAATTGCTATTCAAAATAAACTAAAAAAAGAATTTCAAAAGAATCGGTGTGATTAGGCCTGTTTTTAAAGCTTTTAAGTTGTGTATATTAATAGCTATTTTTTTCTATAAATTTAATAATCCTTATTATCTTTAAAAAAATTGGATTCAATTAATATTTAAAAAGTAATTTAAAAAAGCTTTTTACGAGTTTCAAAAAGTGCCATAAAATTTCCATAGAGAAACCAGGTCCAAGCATTGGGCAGGATACCTCAAAAGATATACCGCTGAGGTATTCTGCTTCTTGAGGTATCCTGCTAATATTTTGTTAGTTTATACTCGCGGGAAAATTTAAAGCGACCATCAAAACAACCACGAACAAACATTGTTGGAAATGGAGCTAAAAATCAAAAGTGTTGACTTGGTTATTTGTCTAAGTCCAATATTTAGCCTTTCTTCTAATAGATTTCTTTTAAATTTCAGGTAGGTGTTGTGATTATTGCACGTAGGAACATTTTGTTTTCCTTGTCTTTCTTGTCGATGTTATTTAATTGGTGTTATGCATTCCCTCTTGTCGCGGTTTTCCCTCCTGATTCCCATAGGCTATATTGACTTTTTTTATTCTTTAAGCTTTGTCAACCTTTTTTATACAGTCTTTATATACCAAGCTTTATTATTGTATCCTGCAAATGAAGGTTATCCCCATGTGAGTTATGTTATCCTTATCGGGAGAGTGGAATCCCATGTCCCTTATTAATTTAGGACTCAATGAAATCTCAGACTGAAGCCTGATGCATATTGCTAAATATATATCTTATTAGTGAAAAAAGAATTTATATTTATCCAAAAGCAGTAACACTTCTGATACAGGCTAATTTAGCTGCTAATTTTCTTTTCAGTATGGAATCATCAAATAAATGATCCAACATATAAATAATAGTAGTTCCAACATATGACATAGGGTGAAATAACATTATTATCTCTATATACTTTATTGGGGTTAAATTTTATGGTAATTAATAATTTATAAAAAATGTAAATACAACGGTAAACAATCTTGTCTGGTTGAACCGCTCTATGTCATTTGTACACTCGCAAATCTCTTCCGATGGTCTAATCATTTTGTTTGAATATTAGACCAATTAACAGACACTCCAGTCTTTTTCTGCAATTATTGCAAAGGAAGTGGAACAACATTTGTTTATTAGGAATTTGGAGAAGATTTGCAAGTGTACAAATGTATATGAGTGCAAAAAGCAGATCAACTGCGTCAATAATAGTACTTCTAATTAACAGACAAATTTTTCATTACTAAAGGTTATTAGTTAAAATTAAAAATTGTTAAGGCTAATTGTAGAGTTGACTATATATAATTAGCTTATTTTGAAAAAATATTTTTATTATTTGTTTATTTCTTGAGGTATACTATATTACTGTATGAAGTAACAAACAACAATAAAATAAAATATAATTTCACAATGGAAACTGTACTAAAATATGCAGCAGAAGAGGATATTCAACCTGGAGAAATTCTCTTTCATGATTTACACAAAGTTGTTTCCAAGGTTAGTAATTGTTTTTTCATTAATAAGAATAGATTTTTTTAAGACTTAATCAAGTAGACTGAATACATTGAAGCCATAAGGGAACAATTTTCTGCATGAAAAAAAAGGATTTTCAAACAATTCAATAACCTTAACCCTTATTTTGTAAACATGAGAAATGGCAACAAAGGTGAGTGAACATAAAAATAAATTGATAAATAATAATGGAATAAACAATAAACATTGTATTATTGCTCAATACTTTATCAAAATTTGAATACCCACGCAAAACACAAGGGCTTGACCAGGATAGTTTTTTAACTATAGTTTCTTTAACTATAGGGTCTTGCCAATGTTAAACCTGAGACATTGAAAGCATGTGTACGTGTAATCACCGGATTGTCTGAGCATGAAGATGCTATTGAAAGTTTTTTAGAATATGGGGATGGTCAAATCATATCATCTTTAGTTGAGGTTTGTATTGAAAAAATTAATTCTTAAAAAATCTACAAGCTAAAAATTCTGCAATTCTGCAAACAAAGAATAAATTAAATAAATCTCTCTATTTAATAAAAATGAGAAAAAAGGATCTGAAGAAAAGTTATCAAGTCTTCTTTGTATATGTATTTGCTACATGTATAATAATTCACACATTCATTATTCTTATTATATATTAGTCTTATTGGTTCTGTTGTAGAAAAAGAAAAGAAGAAAATTAATCTTTGTATTTCTTTTCTTTGAATTACTTTTGTTTTGTTTTAACTATGCATTCTTTTTGTTTTTATACTACATTTTAATTTTCTCCTGTACAATCTCATTTTCAGGACTTCCAATATGCTAAAAAGCAGAAACATTTGGAAGCAGTTGAGGATATGCTAGAAATGCTGCATGTAAGAAAAACCTTTTGCATAATTTTCATTATGGAACACTATCCCTTTTAGTTTCAATTCAGTTACACCCTACATCTGTTGATGATAGACAGATATTAAGGCAAAATTTCAATAAAAAATATATGCTATTAATTCATGTATGCCATTTTTGTTTTTAGACGTTGATTGAAAATTCACCTAAAGGTTTGGTATTGTTTATTTCTTTATTGTTTCAAATAAAAAAAAATTATATTTACAATTCAAAATATTGATCAAGAGCCTGGTGATAGGGTAAACTAGAAATATGTAATGTTATGGAATTTGAACTTTTAATAAAAACATATTTCTTTGTAATCATATAATTTCCTGGGGTAAGCTTACAGCTGGACTGGAGGCTTGAAATGATGGTCACCTTATGAAATATCAGGTTCTGTTTACATGAATTGATAATGATGAACTATTGTTCCCCACATCTCAAGTGCATAGTGTTTACACCAAAAAGACTTTATTATTTATATTGTTTATTTTTATGGATGTGACTAAAAGTGTCATTAAATTTATATTGCTGTTGAACTGCTTTGGCTACCATTTTCTAATTAATGTGTTTGAAATCTCGAGGTTTGTGTTTAAGAGAATTAGGAACAGAACATTAAGGAAGGAATTAAATCACCGCCTGTAAGAATAGATATCAATGTAAACACTTTAAGAATCCTATATAGGGGATGAAACACTCATACATACACTGCCTAGATTTATTTAGAAAAGACATATGTTATTTATACGTTCCATTTGAAATGGTTGTTATACTTTCATTGCCTTGGACGTATTACCACGTATTACCACCACAGTATGTTTAATCTATGTCATTTTTAAACTTTACAGCTCAAGAGTATTGTGGATTCATGGCAAACAGTCTGCTGTCGATGATGCCAGAAAAGTTTTGGAGTTTTTCAGTAAAATTAGAGGTATTTCACAAACAAGCTATGTATTCAAATCAATAGTTCCTAATAAAAAATGATTGTAGGAGAAAGAAAGGAGAAAAGATTGAATGATGTTCTTTTAATCTGATTATTAAGTCCTAAAAAACAACTCCAGTTGAATGAAATTCATTATTTTTACATATACAATGCAGATTAAATTAATTTTCTTGCAGTTTGAGCATGCTCATTTTATCCTTTACTCAGTAAGGCAAAGGGAAATTTCTAAAAGGCTATTTGGCCTGAAGAAATATTAACACCAATTACTAAGTACAGTGGTTTGTTTACATTTAACATTTGTGGATATTATGCCTACAAACAGAACTGGGATCCAGTTGTACTCATGTATTACAGAAGAAAAGAATGAGCCTATGAATACAGTATCCCGTTGCAGTTGTAAATGGTGATAAATATGTCGGGCACTTTCTGTTATCGGTTGTATTTTTTTCTTTAGATCTCCAAGCTCTTGAATTTACTATTAGAAGATAATGATGAATTAAAAAGGATTGTCTTGAAATCAGCTGAATGTGTTACTTTCATGTAAGTTAGTTATGTAAGTGCCAAAATGGTGTTTTGAGGATCGAACTGTTGCACAAAAGTCCATCTTTAAAAAGTGACCCAAAGATGTTGACCAAATAAAACATGTTGACCATCGTTGGAAAGGGGATTTAATTTTCAATTGGAAGCAGATGGTACATCGAATTTCATATGTTGCGCATGCTCGACATTCACACTTAAGAGTTAATATATATACTGTATACTTTAATGTTCGTGGTTCTGCCTCAAAAATTGTATATTTCGTGGGAAGAAACTTTTGCGGAAGAGATATTTTGATAATTCGCTAGAATTAGCCTTTGCTAATTCTCACTTCTTTAAAAGAAAAATTGTTAATTTCCCAATTTAACTTTCGTTTCAAATAACGTGGAATATGATCTTGTGTTCATCTATTTGTGGGAATTACCTTGCGAAGATAAGGTTTAAAGATATTGGTAAAAGTCGCAATAACCGCTTCTGCCTGCAAAAGACATTCCCTATTTCTTATAGGGATACCTTTGGACAATGTTTACAAGAGGCTGGTGACTACGAACTGCAAGCTACCATTATGGAAGCCATCTTTCGATTGATTTCACTAGAAGACAAAGAGAAATTTGCTTCGTATTGGTTCTCATCTAAGAACATTCAGAATTCTTTTCTCTCAATAAGAAATGAAGAGTTTGAAACTGTAAGTACATTTTCCACACAAAGCAGATTGTAAAGAGGTATTGATAAATGATGAAAATTTAATGCCATGCAATAATATAGAAAATAAATAAGAAAATTTTTATTACTTGATATTTATATAACAATATTGATAAATGTTACTTCAGTTTAGACCTCTTCATCTCATCATAGTTTTGATGTTTTTCTCGTCCCTTATACTTGACGTTTTTAGGCTTTTTTTAAAGGACAACTTTTAAGGTAAAATTTATTTTAACATTTCATTAAAAATTTAATTAAAGTTATTTTTTTGTCAAGAATTATAATTATTTTGGCGAATTGGCCTTTTTTTCCCCAAAATGAAATTCTGTCAAAAATATTTTTTACAATTTGGTAACGTTGTTAAAACTGTTTTCTTCTCTTTTATTTACAATTCAACTTAGCAAAACGATTTTTTGAAATGTCCTTTACCTAATTGTAGTGTTTTTTTTACGTGCGTCTAGGACGGTCGAAGATTTCTGAACAACTTCAATGCTGAGACTCCTGAAAAACAATTGTAAGTGATGTATTTTAATCTCTTAATTAGCTAGATTCAAAGTTTCAGTTAAATTAAGAATTTCAGTCTTTTTTTTGTTAGTTAAGAAAAAGAAATATCTTATCATACGTTGATATTTATGAGATAAAAAAGAACGTTACACGTTAGGACTAGAAAGATTGTAAAAGAAGAGCTAGACTGAAGTTTGAACCTGAAACAATATTGTTTGGAATGATATATAGTAAAATAAAGGGTAATATCAGACAGGAAGGTACTTCGTTGGGTATTTCGCTTCTAATAAATCCACAGTTATTGGTTTGGTTTTATTTCTGCTCGGTGATTTTGTAACATGATACATTTATTTTACCCTTTTGAAATGTCTGCTATAAAAAGTATTAGTAGTAGTAGCTTTTGCTTATTCATTTTTTTAGAGTGTTTTCTTTCCCAGCATTGATAGTTTCGCTTGGAAGATATCAGGTAGTGTTACATAATATCGAATTTTATTATACAAAGTGATATAAAAGACATTTTAGTCTATTTAGTAAGTTTATAACGTTCAAGAGAAATTTAGCGAGTTGTTCTAGCAAATTTGAAATTCAATTTCGCGATATTTTAATTATATACAAAGTTAGAAAACATTTTTTTTAGAATAGTAGAATACTTTTCAATTGATAATTTATATTTTTACACATCAGCTTTGTCAACCACGGGATAGCAAAGTAACCGACTTTTGGGTGGACTTCAACATCATTAGTCGATCTATTTCTACCTTTGTCAACGATGACAGTAATACGAATGGGGTAACATCACCTTTTCCCTCTATGTTTTAGCAATATAATCTTCCTAATCATTTTGAATCATCATTCGCACTAATCACCGAGTGTGTTAATTTTGTGTAAGGTTCTTTTATAAGAAATGTTTTGTCTGTATTTAGTTCAATTTCAATCATTGTCTTTTGATTGATTCTCTTGCCCTCCCCTTTCTTTCCTTTTTTGAGGTTCTAGTTAGAGATATTATATTGCATTTTTATTTTCGCACTTTATACTTGCTTGTGTTTCTGGTATGACTTGGGTATGCGTTTCTGAAGTAATGCTTCTTTTGGCAGGAGAGATTTTATTTCGGACTTGTTAGCGCACCGTATATTACATAGATTATTGTTGATTTTAGGGAAGTTGTGACTGGGAGATGATTATAATAAAGAAAGATGATATCCGTGACTTCCGAGTCAATGGTAAAGTGCAATATAAAATTTAAGTCTTCTGAATTCTAAATCTTATTTTTACTGTTACTTGGGTGGTAACTTCTTTTTAATAAAAATAGCCTGTATCAATATCCTTTTTATTTTGTCCATGCGTATAATTTGTTAAAATTGAAGAATTTATTGGGAGCAAGAGTAAGAAGAATATTGAAAACCTCCGCTAACTCAAAACATTCATTTTATTTTTACGTTACAGTGAATGAAGAAAAAACAATCGTCATTTTGAAGTTGTTCGAACCTGCTTATCAACTGGCTCCATTCTGTCCCGAAGCGAACGAAAATTATGTCAAAATTGTTTTCAATCACAATTTAAGTCGTATCCTTTTCTATTTTTTAATTACTCCAATATAAGAGATTTTGTTACATCTGTAAATACGAGCAACTATATTTTGAGAAATACTATAGATGATATCAATTCAATATCTAACACTATATATAGATGATATAATCTTTTGCTGTCACACCTTCTAGTTTAGCTTCTTCTTCGCTTATTTAGGAGCAATGAAATTAAAATTGCATGATAGTGTTGTCTATTGCTAAGCACAATCTACTCTAAACAAACACAAGAGGTTAATTAGACTTCTTTTACATAAAAAGAACATCTCAAAGACGTTCTTTTCTGAAACAAGCTTTACAAGAGTGTTTTTCTCATGGTGCATCATCATGATATCCCTGATTTTATTCGAAATTATTCTTGTTTTAACGGGAGTTATCTCAATTTTGAATAACTTCTTTTTTTTTTGTAGCAATGTTGACTAAGCCTAAATTTGTCGTTGGGAACCATACTGTTATGATGTTCTCCCCTAACACGTGCACGAGAAAAAATATCCCCTTGAATAAGATGAAGGTGTTATTTTTCAACTTTATTGTTTTATTGACATTTAGCATTTATGGTCGTCATTGGTCTGAATTTTTTTTCTGCTGCAGTGCATGATTCTTTAAGCCGCATGACTTCTCAAAAGATAATTTTTTTATGCGGACTGTCCACGTCCATCCGCAAAATTGCCTTGAATTTTGTGACCCCTCTTGTAGACGTCATTAAGTTTACTTAAAGAGGCTTTAAAATATTTCCTTGACTTTTAAAAATTAGCTTGTGTTTCGAAAGCCTTGAAGAAACTATTTGGACACGTGAAGTATGTTGAATTACCAATTTCAAGTCCAAGTATATCGTCAACACCTGGAAGGTAAAAAGTAAATAGAATAGATAGACCTTTAATAAAATATTTTATATGTAATTTAAGATTTTAAGAAACATTTGAGCCTCAAATGCTACCAAATTGTAAGAAACTACGAAATAGTATACTGCATGACGCCAATGTCGTGAAACATTCTTACAAGAAAACTCTTTTAAAACGCTCTCCTTTTTCGCAACACTTCTAGACCTCGTCTAATTTAAATATACAGCGGAAGCATGGCGTGTTATATATGGAGTATCATGATTACCCCTAACATCTACATCTCACGCTAGATAAATAATACCCAGAAGCATAATATGGAACCTGAAAAATCGAGTTATTCTTTGTGACACATTATTGTATTTAAATCTTCGTTCGATGACCATGATATGAGATTCTGGATCAGTAACCATTGTCTAGAACCTGATTATTCTTTTTAAATAACAGTTTATCTTTATTCAATCACATTGTTTATTTATTATTATTTCCCCCTTAGGAATTTACGAACTTCAATTGCCTTATCTCCATTAGCAGTTAGTTCAAATAGTTACAGAAAGAAAATCAGTTCGCAGGTATTGTCATTCCCATGTATTTAATTTGCTCAGATTGTTAATTTATTTTGTAATACAATGGGATCCCAATAACTCGAACAGTTTTGTTGGTCCTTTGGAGGTTCGAATTATTGGGGGTTTACTTTATATCCATTTTAAATACAACAAATATTTTGCGAGCCATTACATTATTAGTATTACTAATTATTTTTTTGCAGGAGATATCTGATTCTACGGTGTCCTCGTCTTCTTGTGTCGGTAAATCTGATAAGATCATCCAACAGGATGAAAAACAAACGCTTGACTGCAAAGAAAAGAATGAAACTGAGGTTTGTAACTATATTTTGACGTTTTAATTTTGTTTAATTCTTTGGTTCAAGTTGAAAGTTGAATTTCATTTGCTAGGGAAGATGATTTACCCTTAAATGTTTATCAAAAAGCACTGCTTTATTGGCTACTTATTATTTATATTTGTATTTCTAAATACTTGTTTTCAGAGGGAAGTCAGAGTACAAGAAGACGATGAAAAACCTGCACAAATTCCTTCGAATTCTCTTGAAGATGATGACGATAAAGTTGGTGGTTTGGTGCCAAACAATCAAAAGAAAACAAAGGACGACGAAGAGAAAACTACCGAGCAAACACGCAGAGGAGAACCTGGACAACAACAGCAACAACAAGATGATATCGATTTTAAAGTCCAGCAACATATCAATGACGATATTATTGAACAAGAACCAGTTGTTGAAGAATCAATTTACGAAGAGGAAGAAGCCGTTGTAGTCAGTCAAAATAATCGTCCAAAGAAGAGCTTTAAAGCAAAATCCAAGAAGGTGAGCTTAATCCCTTTGCTTTGCTCCTGTCAGATATTTCGTTAGAAGGCATTAACTTTTAAATGCCTTGATACATTATAGAGGTTCCGAATTGTTTATAAACAAACGCAGATTAAAATGATACACCTACATATTTCTTTGCTAATCCTCGGCACGAGACAAAAACTTTGCTTTATCAAAACTAGTCAATGTCTGCGTATTTCTTTCAAATTCTAGTTGTAGTAACGTTACACTATTATAAAAACTGCTACTTTGTCTAAAGGGTAAGAAGCTTATGCGTACAAACAACACTGTGTTTCAAGACTCACCTGATGATGCTTATGACGTTGTCCCTTTGCAGAAGTACGAAGAAAAACAACGCAAGAGAGAGAAAGTTTCCGCCTTGAAATTGAAGAAGAAAATGGAAAAAATTGTTGATACTGGATCTCTTGCAATTTACGAATTTGACGAGGTTCTTGTTTATTTCCTTCTGCGTTTTTTTTTAAATTTTATTCGTTAACCTTTTCCAGGCGAAATGAATACAATTGATAAATTTATGAACACTCCTATCATCATATGAATAGTTATAGTTGCTCATGCTACAAGAAGTTATAATGAAAATAATGAAAATAAAAACTTTTTTAAATTATGAAATTAATAGCTACCGTACATTCTCTAATTTCTTCGTGCGAGTTTCTTCGTGAGTTTATGAATTAGAAAATAACTTATTTTTGTTCGCATGCATATTAAAATTTTCATATTTCTTGTAGGTTGATAACAACAATGATGAAAATAAAGAGGATACAAAACCTGCTAAAGAAAAAGTCAATAGAAGGAAATCCTCCGTAAAAACTGGCAAAAATAAGATTAAAAATCCGAAGGTGAAAATCTTTTATTTTTGTTAAATACTTGGAGTGTGATTTTTATGTTTATTTAAATAATAAAAATTTTATTTCAGGGGAGATGTGTATTCTTATGAATGACAATGAATAATATTGAATCAAGGCTTATTGCTGTTCTTGCCTTGAAAGCTCGCAAAAAAACAATAAAATCGAATTATTTAAATTATTATGTTCAATCCACGATAACCTTAAAACTTTCCCATTTTTCTAGCAATACTGCTTTAAAAATCTTTTTTTCTCCCGTTAAAAAAAATGGTATAGCTGATCATCGATGAGAGTAATTTTTCTCACATTTTATAGAAAGATACAAGTGAAAGACATTCATATAGCGTGGATGAAGAAGAAAAAGAATCGGCTCCTCGGATGACACGTCGCTCACAGCGAAAGAAAGCTGAGAGTAAAGTTGATTATAAAGAACCGACAACAAGCGATATTGAAGAGTCGAAGGTATTTGATGAATTTTTATAAAATTTAACTTAAAACTGGTTGTTGTTATCATCATTTAATTTTTGCAAATAACTTTCAACTTAATTTTGCTGTGATCTTTATTTATTTACAAAATCCAGCTAAGATGCATTTTGCTTTTTCTTTTCCTTAAGGGAAGTATATAAATTCGCTTGATAATCTACTGCCTTACTTGGTTATTTATAGGATACTTCCAGAATTGGCTTCGACGATGAAAAAGATGAGGAAATAGAACAAGAAGAGCACGAAGATCTAAGTGAGAATGCTCAACGAAACGAACATAAAAACCAGGTACTACTGGTAACATGACAATATCTTGCTCTTATTTCAATGATTCTTTAGCGTATTTGTTCAAAAACATTTTGATAAAGTTAAACAACATTTAGGTAAAATCATTTATTTATGTAATTTTTTTCGCAGCTTCAATAAATAAGGCATTAAATTTATGTTTTCGTACAAGTTTAAATTGTTAAAGAAGAATTATGTTTTATGTTAGACACTGATTTTAGTACTGATGAACTTTAAGATTTTTGACCAAATTTAATCCGTTGACTGATTTTCCTGTAAAAAAAATCGTATCGAGAATTTACATCCACATGAAAACGAAGGTTTCATAAAATTTCTCTTATTTAGTCTACTGTAATTCGAAAATTTAATTTAGTTTAAGATCTTCTCTCTGTAATTACTTTTAGCTCGCTTATTATTAAACTCAGTGAAAATAGGTACAATTGTTAACATGATCGTTTGTCGGTTTCTTTCGGTAGCGAAAGAAAGCATATAGAGACTATGTACGCAAAGAACACAGACTAAAATTAAAGGATATCGGGCCTCCCGGCAAATATATATATATTGTATAATATCGATAACCTGAACCTCTAAGGCACTAAATAAATTTCTTGAGTTATCAGGGTTATGAGAAGGTATTAGTGAGGCTTCAAGGGAAATTCAAAAACAGTTTGAGTTAATTGAAGTTCGAGTTGTCAGGACTATACTATGTATTATGATTTTAAAGAGGAAAATTATTGCTATTATATCATTGTTTCATTGTTTCATTTAGGAAACCACCAAAAAACATACATCAAAAAGAAGAGCTAATAGTAGAAGCAGCAACAGCGATAAAACTACTGATCGTAAATCAGTTTCTTTCGTTTCGCCAATCGTAGAAACTGTCGATCAACATCATTCACCCATAGATCATTTAAATGCAAAGGTATTTACTTTTTTTCTTTCTTAGCACTTTGTTGTTGTTAAAAACCTCGAACAATTCATAGAGAGATCTAATATTTATGCAAAGAGACTAAATGACGAAAAAAGTCAGCGTTGCTAATTTTGATTTACATCTGAAAAGATATTGGGTCCTCGTCTGACATTGGTTCCATTTTCTTGTCACTATGAACATCGCCTAATTAAATACTGAAATAAAAGTTGCTAAAATAACGAAATTTGAATTATACACCAACCTATTTCATCACCAGAGCGTCTTAAAAAGTGGAATGCCCAACAACGTGAACGACGAAAATGAATTTGCACTAACGGCTGAATCAGGCGACCCTGACGTTGTTGCATTTGAACGTGCTATGTTAAAAGAGGAAAAAATGGCACGTGTTAGCAACTGGAGCAAGCTACATCACTGTCAAGATAATGGTAAACCTTAAGATCAAACTCCTCTAGACAACATTTAAACAGTTTAGACAATGGAAACAACAGAATACGAGATCTACCGTTCTTTTTTTCATATTGCCTAAATTTATCCTGCTTCGACGTTTATTGAAACTTCGTGAGAAAAATCTTTACAGATAAGACGCATTTTGAGAGATTTCGAGGTTTAAATCTCCCAAAGAGTCTAATACTACAAAACTGCGAAATAACTGTGTGTAACTATCTATCTTCAATTTCTCTCATTTAATGAAGGAATGGAAGAGGAACTTAATGCTGACCTGACATCAACACCAATCGAAAATAACAACAAGGAAGTCAAACGCGGAAGGTCAGTATAACTAAAAAAATTAATCTAACATGCGTCAAAACTGTGCTCTAAGAGTCAACTAAATCTGGTAGTTATAACTTATACACGCTACTTTTGAAACTTTTACTTTAAAACGCTACTTTTGAAAGCGTAATGCCATTGTGGATATTACAGGAATCCAGTAAAATGTAATAATTGTCGTTTTCAACAATGGTGCATACACAAGATTTTGAAAACAGGTCTATTTCTATTGTTTTTTTATGAACGAATAAAAAAAATTCACTTTTTTTTTTTTTTTGGTTTTATTATAAAATGTTTTAACGTAACACTAACCGTTCTACGTTATGCGTTTACGTACTACGTAGTTATTTCCACATCAAATATAAATTAACGAAACTCATTCCTTATTAATTTAGAAGAAATGATAGCAAAAAGTCCAAGTTACCAAAACCATTTGAAAGAAACATACAACTCGGATGGGGAAAGAATAGCAGTATTGGGAAGAAGAGCACTGATGTCTACGATTTCCATGACGAGCTACAACAATCAGTCGAAAATAATGATAGAAACCAGGCTACTGACACACCTTGGTCTGTACAGAAGAAGAAAAAAGAACGAGTCAAGAAGAAGTACAATACAAAGTGTAAAGGTGAAACCATTCGTGGAAAACCTATAGAGCAAAAAGAAAACCAGATGACAAAAAAGCTTTCAAATCGGAGTAGAAAACCACTAAAAAAGCAATCGGAAATTGATTTGAATAATTCGGTTATCAGTGATTTAAATGGTGCTGATGCTGATACAGACACAGTAGTGAGCAAGTCAAGGCGTAACAAGAATCAACTGCAATCCAAAGGAACATTAAACGTGTATTCACACCAAGGGGAAGAAGAGGAAGGAAAAAAGAAAAGAACTCGAAGCTGTTTCAACAAATCTCGTTTGATGAAGAAGACGAAACTGGAGAGCTCTCAAGACACATCGCTAGCGTCAATTGTTGCTGAATTTGAAGATAAGCATACTGACGAAGAAGAGAATGAAGGAGAAGAAAGTTACTACGGTGAACATAGCTTTGAGGAGGTAGGGTTGACAAGACAAACTATTACCAGTGCAACAACAAAAGGACGAAAGTTGGGCATTTCGCCAGAATGAACTTTGGCAAATCACCGATTTTGAGACTATTTGTTCTTTTATAAATGTATATAAATAATATATGTTAAATCATAAAATCGTAATAAAACTATGATTTATTTTTGTGAAATGTCCTGTTAATTTTGTCGTTTTTTAAGGATCAGCCTCCATTGGTGGAACAGCCTTCTCCTGAAAAACCGATTAATAGTTCACCTGAAGATGTCGAAAATTCTTCTATATCTTCAACTAAAGGAACATCCAGTCTTGGATTAGATGCCAAACGTTTCTACGGTAAGTTAAATGTTAAAGAAGCCAGAGTAACAAAACAAAGAAAAGAGGTTAATGAAGCTCGTAAACGGAGACCATCAAAGAAGATGCCTGAAGCTCTTGATGATTCGTCTACTGAAGCTGTCCCTAAGAAACCTAAACTTTGTAAACAAAAGAAGAATCAATCAGATTTTAATATGTCACGAGATTCTCAAGGTGATGTCATTTCAAGTGTAGAAGCATCTCAGGAAACTACTGAACGTTTCATGGACACGCCCGCAATGGATGAGACGCCCATGTGTGATCGGAAAGTCACCCTTTGCAAGAACTGGGTGAAACAGTTAAATGATAAATTAGAAAACATTGAAGCTGTAACTACCAAGAAACAAGTCAGTGTAACACAGTTAGATCCTCTTTTTTTTTATTAGCAAAAATGTCCCGTCTAACTTATCGTTTTTACCGTATTACCCACCTCAAAAACGGAAGGTAAATGTCAAAGGAAGAGGCCATTGTCAACTCTTATGTAGTTTTTGCCACCGTGAAATAAACCTGAATAATTTGCTCAAAACCTCCTAATAAGGCGACTAGTGGTTTTTGTTATATGCTCCACAAATTAAATTAAAGTTTCAATTTAACCCTTTAAGTGCCAATATCGTGCATGCAAGATGTCACGTAAAATAAATGAGAAAAACCAAAGTGTCCTCACTTCGTATCAAGAGATAGCAGCCGGTAAATAACCGGTAAGTTACTCAAAAACAAGTTTAGGACATGCAATGCTGCATGGATGGTCACAAACAGACAGATTCTTTTAAGGTCTACATAAATATATGCTTAGCTTGATCGAGTTTATCAGTTTGTTGAAACAAGACCATCAACTGTAACCATTTTCTCATTAGGTTGGAAAACGGAAACTATGGAAGAGTCCCGTTGTTGTCCTCCCGAAAGATGATGTATCTAATATAGCAAGCCCGTTACCAGTTATTGTATCAAAAAGCTCGCAGGTAGGATTTTGTTATATTCTATTTTACACTAACAAAAAGTCTTTCCAAGCAACTTTCACAACTTGGTTAGTAAGGCCACGTTTACATAAGTGTTTCCATTACCAACAGTGCCAGTACCTAGCTCTAGCACAAAATTGAAATTTATTTCTGGTTATGATTTCATTTCTGTGTAGACACTTGACCTCTGTCTAATAAAGATTTAATGAAATTTAACCCTTTAGGGGCCAATTTCCAGCTAACCATCTATCTGAGGTTCAAAATATCGTATCTGTTTCCGGAAACAGATAAAATTAACATAAAAGTAAAGAATAAAAACTAAATAATTTGAATAGATAAAATTTGACTCATAAAAACTGTATTTTCATAAAAGAGAATAGCGCTTAAAGGGTTAATGACATCGATAAAAATCGAATCAAATCAAATAATTTCTTCAGTTTTTCTCATGTAAAACTAAACATTTAACGTAACCTCAGCCTCACCTCACAAAGCCAGTCTGTTAGGGTTAGATTCTGCGTATAGAAGTGCGTGAGTAGAAGAGTCTGCGGTATTTTTTGTATTAATAGTTTAGAAATAAAGAAGATTTTAGTCTTCAGTGATTTCAGTCTACGTCCATTATCTGCATTTATAATAAGCAACCCTACCTTGAATTACCAATAAGCCATCGAACGAAGCCTCAGATATAATGACATTAAGAGGTCATTTTGAGCATGCAACTAACCAGAAACCCATTTTGAGACAACAGCAACATTTTAGAACCAACAGCGTATGTGACATGTTATCCAATCCAATGAATTCTGAATTATGTTATTTTGTTAACCCTTTAAGTTCCATTGTCCGCTATACGTGACATCTGGGATCAAAAATACCGTGTCTGCTTCCGGGAGCCGTAACCTTTGACCACTTCAAAATGTAAGGTCGATGATTGAGGCCCACATTAAAGGGAATTAAATTCCCTGTCGAATGGTTCCAAATACGTTCGGTTTAGACGAAAACAGCGACTTTTAGTGCAATTTGAAAATGGAACTTACTGCTCAATTTTCAATCTCAAAAAGGGTCGGCACTTAAAGGTTTAAATTTGTTATTTTACAAGAAGGAAGACCTTAAAAGGCAAAGAAATCACGCAGAGAAGACGCCGGCGAGCATCGCAACACCTGTCCAAGTACAACATACAACTGAAGAATTACACGTACTTTCATCAAATACTCCTGACATAGGTTTATGTGAAGGAGTTGATGCCTTTGCCAAATTCTGTCAGGTTGACACTTGTTTATTTTTTTCCTTTTCAAATTTTGTTAAAATCCAGAGAAATTGCTGTTGGAAGCGTTGTTTTTGTTATAAATTATCAACACTCTAAATAGCTTCATAGTCACTTGTCTTTGATTCGCAAAGTTCGCGAAAGTTTCTGAAATGGAAATTCACAGTTACCTATTCTTTGTGTAAAGATTCTTTTTAAAACGTGTATCTGATTGATGAAGAAGAAATCTTCGTAGTTTTCATGGCTCATGGAACTCCCGCTATATTTTCATCGTATTTATACAACTTGTAGACAATGCTTGGAAAACAGACCATCAGCCCAACTGTCCAGCAAGGAGAAGTTAGCTTGCCAGTTATATCATCACAATCTTTTCACCAAGATGAATGCAACGGCGACACTTTATCACGCACAAATTCACCACTGCGAAAAAAGAATAAGGTATTTTCCCTTACTTATAATTGTTCTTTTGTGTGGAATGGTATTTTGATCAGTTATAACAAATTAAAATAACTGTAATTAATTTATAATGTAAATATATATATTATAAAACAACCTACATTCATAATATATAATATAAGTGGAAAAACAGACAAAAGTGATGAATTCTTTTTTGTTCGTTTGTCAAAACAAAAATTTCAAAACAAGTTCTTTGGAAATGAAAATTTTAAATTCCTTTTAACTCTATGGACTTATGATATGCCATTTTCATTTTTTTTGGGTATATTGTTATTTACTGTGCACGTAAATGAATAGACAAACCTTAGTTATTTGTCAACGTAAATTTCGACGAAAATATTGAGGTTTAAAATTTTATTTTGGTTTATCTAATGAAGAACAACTGTGTTTTAAAAACATTTGTAACGTTTTTTAGATCGAGAAATCCACAGAATCGACTGGTGAGCTTCTGTCATCTTTTTGGTATACTCTTTTGTGTATTAAGGACCTTTCTATTCGCTCCTGCTCGTTTATCTAATTTTATTTTTTTGTTGAAATAAACTTTTGGATTCCTAGTAGCATATTATTTGCTTGATTAATATACATAGATTTATATGATAGCAATGATAGCCTCAAAATCTTTGATATTTGTTCCAGTGAGATTAAAAAGATGAGCTGCTTTTAAATAACCGCATGTTAATGTCTTTTTAGTTCCATTATGTGTGTTAACAACGAAAGAAAAAGGACAATCCAAAGTATGAATGAGTTGTGTTATATAGAGTTCCTTATTCAGACGAAGTTTTCTTTACAGAGAGATCTCTTATGTTGCTCTCGGATATTTTCTTAATGAACAAAATTATTTCAACTTTGTAACTTTATGATATCTACAGGAAAAAACAACAAACTAACACTGCACTATTCAGATTTTCCTTTAGCTTTTTTCAAGAAAAACTTAACACTTAAAATTTGCTGCATACATTATACATTATACTCTTGTTAAAATGGGATGCTAAAGGGATCGAGAAAAAGCTTATTACTTAGTGGGCGTACCACTTAGCCGAATGCTTAAATAAAGTAAGAAAATCTGGTTACCCGAAAATCCTAGTTATCCAGTATAATACTTAACTAGAGTATATATTACATCTTTGGTAACTATAGACAGTGCATAAGGAAACGATGAGCTTCTCTCAATCCGATGATGAAGAAGAAGATTCACAAGGTTCGCATCAACAAGGTTAGTTTCTCAAATAATACTATTGAGGGGATAATAATTGTAGACGATTTAGCATGTTTGTCAAAAATTCTTCTTTAGTACGTTTAACTGAAATTTAACTGAAAATCTGCCGGACTAAATTCCTGCTTTATTCCTTAAGTTGACAATAATTTAAAAGCATAAAATAAAAAAAGGAAGTAAAGTTATACATTTTATTATTTTGTATATTTCAATCAAATGATACAAATATTTACAAATTTATAATGACACGACAACGGTGGAGTATTTTATTTTTTCAAATGCGCCAAACAAATGATTTGTATCCGTGTATCAAGTACTTAGATCCCTACAAAATTTATTGAAACTTTAGAATCGAGGTAACAGTATATTGTTACTCCACCATTATCTCGAAAGCTTTTTATTGTTTGCGGTATAGAGAAGAAAAGGGCTTCCGCATTGCGTTGTTACCAGTGCTGGGACTACTATTAGTAGAACTGTTGGTGGTACTATTTCTAAGTTTGAATGGTGAAATTCTCTTAGCTCGTGGAATTACACCTACGTTATATGGGGGGCTGGGTGCAAAAGTAGCGAGGTTGGATGTTGAACAAAATGTAGATGCAGGCGTTCCGGGCGTTCGGCGCAAAGCTGGAAGTTCATTACAGATATTGTTTTGTCCACTGATTCGTGGAAGTTCTGTACGGTTGCTATTTTGTTCGTTGATTTTCCAGACGTTTATGGGATCTTTCAGTGGTTTTGAAGGTCGAATGGATCGTTGTTGAAGTTTAGGGCGATTCAAAAGCCTGGCCGATGAAGGAGCTAAGTTACTGGAACCAATTCTACATCAGAAAATACATTACATTAACTCTAAAAATAATACTACTCTTATAAATCTTATGTGTAATTTTAAAAGAAATAAAGACTCGACTTACTGCTTGTAAGGAGTTTGAACAGATTCTTCGTAGGCAACTGTTTCTTCTAAAACGTTGATTGGTTGGTGTTTGTCCTCCCAACTATCGGAACAACTGCTCTCAATCGACGAAAAACTTGTTTTGGATAAAACTTGGATCGGTTGACGCGATGGGGGATGAATCAATAGATCGATACGTTTTCTCATCACATTTGTTTCCTTACGTTCGTTGTAGTATTTCTTTCTCCAGTTGTTTTCTTTTTCCTTCGCATTTTTAAGTTGTTCTTTCAACGATGTATACATTTCTTTCATCTGTTTTTTCAACGAATCAGTTTCCATTTGCTTATCGAAGAACTTCTTTTTCCACATTTCTTCTTCATTCTTAGATTCTGTAAGTTTTGCAGTCAACAATTCGTATTGTTTTTCATGTTTCCCTATGTGATCCTCAGTCTTAGCCATTTGGTCAAACAGCTCTGTGCATTGGTTATCAGCCGAGAGGAAGAGACGTTCAAACATGTCTCGCTGTTTTCTCGTGAACTCTAGCTCATGCGATTCCTCTATTTTCATTCCTTGCCGTGTAAGCATAGCCTTTACATTTATTCGGAATTCGGAATCTTCCTCCTTCAATTTTCGTTTCATTATTCTTTTTATCATATCCTTATTAAATTCTTACAATATAACTTTTGTTTATCATGAAAGAAATATTTAAAAAATAATATTTCTCTGGAATTTTAGTACTAAAGAATTGACGTCAAATATTCCTTGTAGACGTCACTTTTCATGTTTTAGAAAGTTTCTGTCCCGGACTTCAAAACTACGGAAATAGACTCTTTTTTAGTTTCCAGATAATGCACAACTGGACACACTTTTCACTAGACTAGTGAACAAGTCGAAAGACGAATATGGAGCGCTGATATCCAATATCAAGTTTTTCCGTATTTGTCTGGATCTACTAGACTACTAAATTCTGTTATTAATCTTAAGTGAAAAACTGGCTCTAGTTTAGCTGCCCACTGACGTTTTTTTTGTACGAATCAAAATTTCGCGGGAAATGTAATCCAACGTTAGTGCAAGATTACCTCGTAGGGTTCTTTTTGCACTAGTAAAAGAGTGAGATATTTTTTTTATTAAGATAAACATCACTTCTTACCGAGTCATTATTAATGATGATTTTTTACGAAATTAACGATACCTATGATTCCATCAGAAAACGGCTTCGCAAAAAAAGTTTTAAGAACTGCTTTTTCGCGAAAGAAATACATTTCTTAATAACATTAAAGTATGCATTTAGAAATGCATTTCTTTAGTAGCAGTAAAGTTACCTCTTTTTCTTTAGAAGATGTATCTTCTTCAGAGAATGAGAACGATAAAGAAACACCTGCCTATAAACGTTGTCACGGCAGTGTGGGAAACAAAATGGCGTTGAATTTGTCATTTGGTTTAGACGATCTCAGTGGAAATGAAGGGTAAGAGAAAATTTGCGCACTACAAACTTAATTCTTATAAGAATATCAAACTGAAATTATTGAGGTTTTCTAAGGTTATTGTGGCATAATAATGGCATAATTTCAATTCCAAATTTAATTTTCGCGAGAATATTTTCAACCATTTCTTTTTTGTGAATTCATGAAAATTAGTAGAAGTATAGTAATTACCCAGGTTTACATGGTTCAAATGAATTTAGTAGATTGTATAAAAAATCCCAAAATATGTAAATCTTACGTTAAAAAATTCAGTAATGGTAACAATAAAATGAAAGAAATATATCTTAAAAGAAAGTATTAAAAGGAATGTACCCATATAAATATCGGCAGGAAATTAAAACGCCCATATCAAGCATCTAAATAAATTGAACAATTCAAAATTATTGTAATCGCAACAACATTTTGCAACCGTCTTTTCAGGAACGAAATACAATCTTTATTGCAATCATTCGGGACTAACATATCGAAGTCCATTAATGTAAGTACTAGATTGGAACTGAGTTTTTTCAGGTTATCATTAAAATGTTGAGACAACCTTACTTAAAATGGATATACCTAGACTGTTTACAAAGTTTTGGGATTTGTACAGTAGTCAATTCAATACAATAAAGCTCTCTTTGTGAGAGTAAATATGTAAAAATTTCTTGATAAGAAAATTCCACTTAAATGCCAATCTCTAATGGGGTGGGCGGCCGCATTTAGGCAATAGAAAAAACAGAATGTGAGATCTTGTATTATATTGTTCCCATGGCGACCTAGTGAAGATTGAGCTTAAATAACGACACTAAATGAAGAAGTTATTAGAGATGAGAGAATCGTTTCTAACATTGTTTTCGTTTGTCTTTTTGCGCCCGTAGACGAAGAAACATTCAACAGAACTTTTCATCAACAATGTAACAAAATTGGTATGCAAGAAAACCAGAAACTTCTGGCACAAACGGTCCAAAGTCCGGTAAAATATTTTCCTTATTTTCTATAGCATAAGACTTGTTCACCTTTTGGTCTATAATTTTTTTTTTAATATTTGATGAATTTGCCTAAATTATTTTCTGCTGCAAGATAAATACGCAAAACTAAAATAATTAATAATTATTTCAATAGTTTCAAAGAAATGCGCAAAATGCAAACAGTTCTTTTCTTTATTTGTTGTAAACAATGGACCAATTGTTAGCTAATTGTGAAATTTCCAGTCTTGTGTTCTTATGAACTTATTCTGAATTTATATAATGTACATATAATCCGCGATAGTCTATTCATCCGTTTTAAAATTTGTTGATGTTGTTGTGGGGAGTTAATTATTTCGTGATTCGTCTTTAGTTAATCCAAGTAATTTCAAGATTTTTTATTTTACAATGAACACTCGCTGAACACTGTTTGACGAAGGGAATTACAGTCCTTTTTCTATAACTCGAACACTCACGGGGAACGCAAAATCGTTCGAGTTATAGAGAGAGGACTGTATAACAATTTGTTATGTTTCAAACATACTGTAATGTAAAAATTTATTTAACGTTGGTGACGATACAATA